>PVKA01032002.1:0-25732 GCA_004027165.1 Ctenomys sociabilis | reverse complement strand
GAGGGAGATTGGCCTGTAGTTCTCCTTTTTGGTTGCGTCTTTACCTGGTTTTGGAATGAGTATTATACTTGCCTCCAGAAATGATTTTGGGAGGACTTTTTCCTTTTCAACTTCGTGGAAGAGTTTGTGCAGTGTGGGGATTATATCTTCTATAAATTTCTTGTAGAATTCAGCTGTGAATCCATCAGGCCCTGGACTTTTCTTTGTCGGTAGGCTTTTTATTACGTTTCGGATTTCGTTGGCTGTTATCGGCTTATTGAGAGTTTTAATATCTTCTTGATTCAGTTTTGGTAATTTGTAACTTTCGAGGAATTCTGTTGACAATTTCTTTTGACATGCATAAGCTCTTTAAGAAGAGTTGATCCCAGTTGTTGATTCTTTCAGTTGGTTCCCATGTGCATATATGTTTGTTCATGGACTCTTTACCTACCCCTATGTCTTCAAGAGTTCCCCCTAATTTTTCTTCCAGGAGATTGAGTGTTTCTGTTTTAATGTTTAGATCTTTAATCCATTTTCACTTGTACTTAGTGCACGGTGACAGAGCTGGGTCAAGTTTTAGTTTTTGGCATGTAGAAAGCCATGTTTTCCAGCACCATTTGTTAAAGAGGTGCTCTTTCTTCCTGTGAGCTTGTGTAGCCCCGTTTTCGAAGATCACATTGCTGAGTGTGATTTTGGATGCCTCTCCTTCTTCTAATACATTCCACTGAGTCTCAGGTCTATTTTCCTGCCAATACCATGTTGATTTTATCACAGTGGCTTTGTAGTACAATTTCAAGTCAGGGATTGTGATGCCTCCTGCCTTGTCTTTATTGGCCAAGATTGTCTTTGATATTCTAGGTCGTTTGTGGTTCCAAATAAATTTTAGGAATGATTTCTGTATGTCTGGGAGGTATGTTGGTGGTAGTTCAATAGGGATTGCATTAAATCTGTACAGCAATTTTGGGAGTATGGCCATCTTCACGATGTTGGTTCTTCCTATCCAGGAGCATGGAATATCTTTCCATTTTCTGAAATCCTCTATAATCTCTTTTCTTAGGGTGTTGTAATTTTCTGTGAAAAGATCTTTGACTTCCTCAGTTAAGTGAATCCGAAGGTATTTCATTTTCCGCGGTGCTATTATAAAAGGTACTGATTCTCCTGTTTCCCTTTCAGTGTGCTTGTTATCTGTGTAGAGAAATGGTATTGACTTTTGAGTATTGATTTTGTATCCTGATGTGGTACTGAATTTGTGTATCAGTTCTAGTAGTTTCTTGGTGTAATTTTTGGGGTCTTCTAGGTAAAGTATCATGTCATGTGCAAATAGTGATAATTCAACTTCTTCTTTATTCTTTTATTTCTCCCTCTTTTCTAATGGCTGTTGCTAAGGATTCCAAGACTGTATTGAATAGGAGGGGTGATAGAGGACATCCTTGTCTTGTACCTGATTTAAGAGTAAAAGATTTCAGTTTTTCCCTATTTAGGATTATATGAGCTTTTGGGTTGTCTTGGATGGCTTTATCAAGTTAGGATAGCATCCATCTATTCCGGAAGTTATTTTCTTTTAAGACCTGAAATACTCCAAGCTGTTCATGATTTTATATTCTATGTTGAGAAATCTGCTATGATTCTGATGGGCTTTCCATTTTTTGTGATCTGTTTCTTCTTTCTAGAAGCTTTTAATATTATTTTTTGTTGAATTTGTGAGATCTTGAATGTTATGTGTCTAAGTGTAGATTTATTTTAATTATGGCTGTCTGGAGTTTATGTACTACACTTATCATATGTGAGGTTCTTTTCTCATGTTTGAAAATTTTATGGTGGTACTCCTGACAATAGTCTTTTAATGTTATTTGTGCTGTCCCTTGCTGCTTCATTAACGTCTATTTTCTCATATTATTTTTCTTTGCAACATGCTGTAGCTGCTGGATTGTTATTTCCTAGTTCCTTGTTAGTTTTAAGAGATCTTTTATTTCACATTCATTAGCTGCAACACTTTCTTGAAGTCTGAAATCTATCTTTAGTTTTATTCAAGAAGTTTTGCTAGCTTTCAGTAAAATTGTTGATTTCTTTGATATCAGTTTGAACCTATTTCACACATTCTAGTTATAACTGTCCCACAGATGGTGGCTTGGATGGAGTATTTTAAATAACAACGTTCTGAAGTGGATTTATAGGAAATGCATCTACCTTTTCTGCTATTGATTGTTATGGTTTGGATGTGAAATTTTAGAAGCTAAAAACGTCTCACACAGAACATATCTTGTACAATAAAAACATGTCCTCTTTTCTTGTCATTTGATCAAAACAAATGCTCCATTCTCATTTCTTATAAATTACTCTGCTGCAAGGTTATCTTGCAGGCAGATTTTAGCTTCTGGCCTCTTGGATGGTTGGCCATGCAATAATGCTTTTACCGTTTGCAAAGATCTGTTGCCATAATGTTGGTTTCTATGTGTTTCAGATAGTGAACTTTTCCTGAGTTACTCTATAATATTACTCTATAGTAGTTTACTATAAACTAAATGCTAAAGCAATACAAATCTATTTTTCTTGTGATTCTAGAGTCTAGAAATCAGAAATCATTTTCACTGCTGGCAGGTTTGCATTTCTTCCATCGTCTCCAGGGGGAAATGCATTTGCATTTTTAAAATTCTGATGTTTTCTTGACTTGTGGCTACATTACTTCAATCTCAGCCTCTGTGGTCATAATGCTTCTTCTTCTACCATTCATCAGTAATCTCTCTACTTCTTTCTTATAAGGATACTTGTGATTGCTTGTATGTCCTTCACAAATAAATGAAGATATAGCCCTATCTCAAATTTATTATTCACATTTTAAAAGTGATAATCATGGAAGATAGTGTTTGAAAGTTCCAGTAATTGTGAACCCACTATTTTGAAGAAAAATAACTTGCCTACCATAGAGTGATTGTGGAGTAATCTGTTAAAATATACAACATGTCCACAACATTGTCCATGAAATATTTCACATTGATATAAGAATTTCATTTACATCATTTATTAGTGATTTTAGAAGCATTTCATGACACACTATATTATTTTGTAATAAATTATACAAATTAATTTTTCAGAAAAAGAAACTTGAAAAAATGTGTTTTCCTTGACATTATGCAACATATTTATATGCTATGCTAAAGATAAATGGACCAGAAATGTGTGATTGACCTTTATGTATCTAATGAAAATATATGTTTCCTCGACTCAAACTATTGGACAATTGATTAAGTTGAAATTTCATGTTCAGAGAAACCTCCAAAAAGTTATTGCAAGTGTTAGCATGAAAATGATTTTGTAAATTTCAAGTCTATATGCTATTAAAATAATTGTAAATTCCTAAAATCAAATGAAAATTAGTCAAAGAAAATTTAATAATTTTAACAAATACATATGGTGTTATCAATACCTTTCCCCATAAATTAAAAAATACATTTTCCTTTTCACAAAATATGTACTTATTTATTTATTTATTTATTTATCTTACAGGGTCTTGCTATACAGTCTAGACTCTTAGCGATCCTTCTGTCTCAGATTCCCCACTGCTGGGATTCCATGCATGTTGCATGGCTAACCAGTTGATTATAGAATTTTTAAATATATTTCCAGTGCCTGTATCAACATTTCACAATATTTTGAAGACATTTTTTAAAAATTAATCTGGTGAAGTTGTCTCATTGGTGGAAGAAAATTCTTCATCACTTTGACTTCTTAATACATGTTTTTAAATAGATTTCTTCAATTATTTCTCAACTCCTTTCTAAGTTTATCAGTACAATTCAGACACAAATAATGATCACATTCATAATATGGCCTTTTTGCGTGTACTTGATATATCTTGATTCCTGTTTTCTAATTCTCCATCCCTCCCTTCACCACCTCTTAGCCTCTTTATTTCCAAATGGTTTCTTTTCCTTGATACTTTCTTTTCTCACTTTTGGTTTTGCTGTTTTTGCCCTCTTCCAAATTTCAATTTCTTTTTGAACAATTTCTTCCTAACTCACAATATTATTGTGAATTTTTGTTCAACTTTATACTTTTAGTTTTTTACATCGGATACTCTGTGTGAATATTGGCACGTGTGATGGATTTATTTCACATAAGAACATTGCCTTAAAGTTCATCAATTCATCTAGAAATGTTTATCATTGGTCATAGTAAACAGTGCTTCACTGTATAAAAATGTTCTGTTTTATTTACCATTCTTTCATTGATTAGTATTTAATTGTTTCCACACTCAGCTACTACAAACTATGCTGGTATGATCATAAATGTGCATAAATAACTGTGGCTTGATGTCTATAATTCTCTTCGGATGATACTGAGAACGGAAATAACTGGGTCAGATGGGATCATTAGTCCTCATTTTCTAACAAATCTTCACATTTATTTAAAGAGCTGTTACACGAATTTACATTCCCTACCAAGAGGGAAAAAGGTTCGTTTTTCCCCAAGGCCACACCAGCATTTGTTATTCTTTGATATCTTCCTAATTGCCATTCTTTGTAGAGTTACATGGAGTCTCAGCACTGTTTTAATTTGCATTCATCAAATAACCAGCCATGTTCAACATTGTGTAATAATTTTGTTTGATATTTGTACTTCCACATAGGAGAAGTATGAATTCATTTCAAAGGTTCACTTTTGGACTGGGTCTTTAAATTTGGGGCTTCTGATTTTTATTAAGTTTTTTATTGCATTTTATTTTATTGAGAAACAAAAAACAATGGGACACTTTCAAAACTTATTAATAGGACAGTTTCAATAATTAATACATTGTATATTGTTATCTTCTCTTGGTTATCCATAGTGCAAGAAGCAGACAAGATATCCTATACAAACACCCTTAGTACAAATATTTCTTCTCATTGAATTAAGCGAAAGTTGAGCCAGGGAGATGGCTCAGTAGAATAAGCACTTCCTTGACAAGCCCAAGGGCCGGAGTTCAATCCCCCATTCTGAAAAAAAAAAGAATTAAGCGAAAGTAGCTGTATATCTATCCTAAGTATTCTGTATACACAACCACAAAACGATCCTTCATTTGTATCCCCCCCTTTTTTCTTGGTTAGTTCTCTCAGAGACAGGCATTCCAGTTGGAACCAAATACTATAGATGCATGAATTCAGCAAAACAATTTGACACAATCCAGCAGTCCACAATAGTAGTGGGATATTTGCAGAAGTTGTTGACTTGAGCCTTTAACAGCTCAGCATATTAATATGGCTTTACTTTATATACCTCGGTTTTATACTTTGCTGCTTCATCAAGTTTTTTATATGTTCTCAATATTAGATATTTGAGGAACAATTGGCTGAGAAACTTGCCCATCCTATAGGTTAGTGTTTCCCTTTTTTGGTGCTATTTTTGTTGTGTTAAAGCTTTTTAATGAGATGAAATCACAGTTGCTGATTTTTGTAGTATTTCTGATGCAATGAAAGTTTTGTTCATGAAGGCTTTTCTTACATTGATGTCTTCAAGAGTTCTACCTATTTTGTTTTGCAGCAGATTTAGAGTTTATGCTTTAATATTAAAAATACTTGATCACTTTTCATTTTAGTTTATCACGTGGTGAGAGATATGGGTCTGATTTTACTCTTTGCAATTTAGAAAGCCCATTACTCTAACACCATTTATAAAGAGACTATTGTTCTTCCAGGGAACTTTTTGTCAGCTTTGTCAAAGATTATTTAGCTGAATGTGTTCAGAGTTCTTTCTGCATCTTCTAGTCTGTACAATTGATTCTCAGATCTTTTTTTGGCAATATCATGTTGTTTATATAGCAATAGATTTATAGTAAAATTTAGTCACAGATTGTAATGCCTCCATGCCTTGTCTTTGTTGCCCAGAATTGTTATTGTTTTCGGCATTCTAGTTCTCTTCTGGTTTCAAATGAATATTAGGAATATTTTCTTTACATTTGTGAGGTTTCTAATTGGATTTTATGGGATTTCATTATATTTTTATGATAATTTTTGGATTATGACTACTTATGCTATATTCATTCTTCATACCTAATACCAAGGGATAACTTTCTGACATAATGAAGAAATGGTTTGCATAATTTTTATATCACTAAGTTTGTTAATTATTTCTTAATGTTTTTGCTTGTTATATGGTCTTACTACACAACTCATACTCATAGTGATCCTCCTATTTTCTGAATCCCTAGTGCTGGGATCACAGGCATATGCCATTATACCCCAACTATGTGGGTGGCTCCGCCCACCTCGGGAGCTGGTCTGGCATGACATTTAAGTTTGTTAATTCTATACCGGACTGGTATTGAATTCTGGTTGCAGACTTTTTATTTACTATGTGACTGAATTTAATTATTGTGTCTACAAGTCTTTGAATATTATTGGTTCTTTATGTTGAGTATCATGACTTCTGCAAATAATTTAAATACATTTATACCTACTATATTCCATTTACTTGCTTCTCTTGTCTGATTTCCCTAGCTCATCTTTCTGAAATATATAGAATAGAAGTAGTGCTAGTAGATATGCTTATATTTTCTTCTTTATTTTAGACTGAGCGCTTTCAGTTTTTTAGTATTTAATGTGATGCCGGTTGATGGTTTCTCATAAATTGTTTTTATCAGTTTGTGATAAAGAGTATGTATACTAATTTTCTGTAAGATTTTTATAATGAAACTTCTTGAAATTGTCACATGCACTTCCTGTGTTTGTTGCAATTATTGTGTGTTTTTTATCCTTCGGTTATGTTGATATGGTATACTGCATTTCTTAATTTGCTTATGTTCAAATTTACATGCATCTGTGGCATAAATCCTATTTTGTCATGGCATATAATCTTGATGATTTGCTGTATTCTGTTTGATAACATTATTTTGCATAGTTGTGTATGTATGTTCCTTAGGGAAGTTGGCCTGTAGCTCTCTTTATTGTGTGGGTCCTTCTTTGATTTTTCTATTACAGTTATACTACCTTCTAGGAATGACTTTGAGGTGACTTTGACTTCGTTTTCAATTTTTTTAAATAATATGATGAGCAATGACTTTAGATCTTTGCTAAATGTCTTGTAGAATTCAGTAACTAATTCAATAGAACCTGAGCATGTCTTTGTTAGTAAGATTTGATTATATTTTTATTTCCTTTATTCATTTGGGATTTTTAAATTTTTATATGTATTTGTTTATTTTTTTACTTATTTATTTGATAAAGTGTCTCATCATGCAGCTCAGGCTCATAGAGATCCTCCTGTCTCAGTCTACCTAGCAATCGTATTATAGGCATGTGCCACCATGCCCGGTTTCATTGGCCAGGTCAGCATGTGGCTGGCATGGTATGTGGTACTAGGGATCAAATCTTGCTCCTTGTGCTTGCCAGGCACACACTTAGACCACTGAGGTATCTGCCCACCTAATTACTTTTTATGTATTTTTGATTCAATCTTGGTAATTTATATTTATCTAAGACTCCATCCATTTCTTCTCTGTCTGCAATAATGTATCCAATCGTAACTCTAACTGTAAAGATTTGAGGCATTTTAAAAATCCCAATAACTAAACAGTACCCAGAAAAAATTAAATTAGTCAACTATTACTCAGAGCAGCACAGTAACCAAATATGTTGCCAAATTTGAGAACTTCTGACCTAGTACTGATTCTGTATCTCAGCACTTATTGTATTGTAATCAAATCTAAATATTTATAAGCCCATTGCATATCCAACTATATCTATGGAGACTGTCACTTAAATCTTTAAAGTATACAATGTCTATTGCAGGTCATCATTTAGACTTGTCTTATGAGGCATATTTTACATAGTTAGTTGAATACAATTGTACAATGCATGCTCTTATCATTTATTTGGGCCTTTTTTAATGTAATTACCCTGTCTATGCTGCTATGATGCCATGTCTAGTGTCTTATAATAATATTTTTTGTAATTCAGCATCTCACCCACATATAATCCATACTCTACTCAGAGAACTCATCATGTCACAGTATAGATTTTATTACGTTCTCTCTTTGTGTTAAAACACAAACAAGAGCAATATAAAGCCTTCCGCAGTGTATCACAGTAAGGAGGTCCCTTTGTGAACTTGTCTAGTTTTTTTTTTTTTTTAATTTTTTGCCACTATTTTCCAACTACACTGGATTTCTTTATAAAATATTCTCAGGTCGCAGACTGGCATGGCAGGAATCAATATGTCACTTGGGACTATATTCCTATTTGAGCTTCAGAGGTCTTCTTCAAGATTATTGAAGTGTTTGCCTAACTCCACTTTTGCATGGTTACAGGATTAACATTTCTCTTTTCTTAGACTTTCATCCAACATATAGGGGCCACATCAACTGTTTCACCTTCAATTTAGCAAAATGTTCTTGATTTCCATGTGTTTTCAACCTCTGGTATCCTCTTTATCTACCATTCAGAGAAAGTGTCCCACTTTAAAAGGCCATGTGTTATTAGGTTAGACTTACTTTAATAGTATTTCCATTTCACATTCAGTTTATCTCTAACACTAATGATATCTGCACAATATCTTTTGCCTTATAGCCTAATCATGGAAGTAGCACAAGGGAAAATTTCCCATGCAGGCCACTTTGTTTTACATTATTTATTTTTTGTTCTTTTTCTTTACTTTATCTATTTATTTATTTATTTGCATTTTAACTTGAAGAGTGAAAAATACAGGCAAAACAAATAGAAAAAAATGACATAAACAGGGTAACATACAATGATACATATGTTATAGATTCTCAAAACATGGATAGCTAATTATACATATATATAATAAATATATATATATATATATATATATATATAACAATCCAACACAGATCAACAGTCCACAATAGAAGCGGGTTATCCACAGAAGTTGTTGACTTGAGCCATTCACAGCTCATTATATTAATATGACTTTATATACCCCATTTTTATACTGTTCTGTTGGATGGTTAAGACCGAGTTAAAGCAGGACCTATATAACAAGAAATGTAACTTTTGTATCAGATAAGGTCAATCAAGTACCCTCAGTATTTTTCCTGTAACCCTGTACTGTACTTTGTAGATCCCTTGTCAGTGTCAGCCTTGTGGATGAGTCACAGCCATTGCTTGACCAATTTGCTCTCTGTGGAAGCCTGAGAGAAAGTTTTCTCTCCATGTGACTCTCCTTAGGCACACTACACATCATTGATCACATTCCTCTGTTGTCCCATAATCTCTTTGTGGGCCACATTATATTTCTTTCCACAACATGTACTTTCACATGAATTTGTATATTTATGTTTGTATTAGAGGATGGTTGAGAGAAAAATCAAACTACATTTTTGTTCCCTACTATTACTTTCACAATCTGCAAATCAAGATAATTCTGTGAACATAGAATTTTTCGAAGAAAAATTTTGACTAACTTGTGCCAAATTATATTTAACCACTGATTTGAAAAATTTGTACAAACAAGAGACATGTAACACACATTTTAAATAATCGTCTGATAAATCATAGCTTGTGGCAGTTAAATCAAAATTTGTGTCCCCCTACTAGGAATTTTCCCGAAGGAACTGAAAACATCATGTCATAGTGATATATGTGTACCTATGTTTATAGCAACCCAATTTGTGATAACCAAATCTTGGAAACAACCAAAATGCCTGTCACATGAGGAATGGTAGAAAAAAATGTGGTATTTTTATGCAATGGAGTATTACTCAGCTGTAAAGAATGATAAACTCAAAGCCTTCATATTTAAGTGGATGCCACTCAAAGATATACTCATAATTGAAAGGTTATAATGCAAATAATCCAATTGTCAAGTATCAAGGCCTTAAGTTAAAGATGGTAACATGGCTTCGTAACAGCCAGAGTTTGTAGACATGCTGTCTTAGGAAAGCTATTGCTGTACAAAAAAATACATGACAAGGAATGCCCTAAGCTATGGCTCATTTTGTTAAACTACATGCGGTAAATCAATTCATTTACATAATTATTTGGTATCCATCTCCCAAAATGTATTCAGTCTTTACACTCACATTGGGTGTAATGGAAAGTGTTGTAAAAATGTATCATATCCATTTATTTTGAGCCACTGTGATACCTACATGAGCTTAGAACTTTGAAATCCAAGAAAATCATACTTATAAAACAGTCAATAACAGAAAAGATGAATTCTTCACAATAAGTTTTTTTCCCTTTTCACTCTGGTAGAGCTTGTTTTACTCACTTCTTGAAATTTCTATAGATTTAAAAATGTTGACCCTCCATTGCACTGCGTTTAATAATATTACTGTGTAATAACATATACTTGCTCACAGTGAGAATAAAAAAATAAATAACATTTAATAAAATATAGTTTTGTGGGCATGGGAGATGTCTCAGTTAAGTAAGCACTTCCTTGGCAAGTTCAAGGGCCTGAGTTCAATCCCTCGTTCTGCCAAATAAATAAATAAATAAATAACCTAAAAAGAAATTGATCACTTAAAGATGACAACTGGTACTGAAAATAAAACACATTACCCAGAGGCAGGGGTGAAAAATGATGCCTCATATGGGAGGGTAAATTAAACCAATCCTACTAGACTAAAAGCCTTTGTTTAGTGGGTATGTTAGTGGAAATCAGACTACTATTCTGGTATCTTATTCCTCTACCCAGAACCAATATACCTTTTATCTTGGGAGGGGATCAGTCACAGGCAGGAGCTGGTCTTTTAATGATGGCATGAAAGACTGAATAGACTTGCAGCAAATCTGCCCTGTACAATCACAACCAGGAAGTGAATCAGATCCTACATAGAATTTCAGAGAATTCATCAGAACAGAGAAGAAATAATTGTAACATATGCATGATCTGTTCCAAGTAACATTGAGCAGCAGGAACTTGGCAAGAGAGGTTGCCTCAAGAAAGATGACAATAGTAACTGTAATAATAATGATAATAATAATAATAATAATATTTCACCTATTTCTCCCACATACAATGGAGGTATGGTATGTGGAATGTTTAGTATCCAGAGCAGTTAGAAGGATAACATGGGTGGTCCCAATAACTCCCAAATGTTCCCAACCTTCCCAAAGCAGACACAAAGTGGGCACCAAAGGAGCAGAAAGGAAACTCCCATAACAAAGTTCATGAATAAAGTAAAATAGGCTGAATGATTCTTGAGTTAAATGAAACACCCATAAACAGACCATAGTCTTTCCTTTCAAAGCGTTTTGTTGTAGAAGAAATTGGAGTAATAGCCTGAAGCTTCTTGTAACAATAAGTGAATGAAAATGATACTACTGGGTCCTTACAAATTGTTTGGCTGGGTTATGAGTTAGCCTGACTGAAGCCAAATTGAAAGCATTTTAATTACGTCCATATTTGTGATAGTCCAGTGAAACATGAATCTTAAAGAAGGGACAAATAGCTGCAAATTTTTTTTTCAACCTTCTTAATTTCTCATTAACTTTATTGAAAATAAATAATTAACTAGCACATTAAAATTGTAGACAAACAATGAAATGTGAAAGATATAAGATGTAGACAGAGTGCACTTTTGAGGAATATTTCTTTTTTACTAATTTCATTGAGAAACTAATAGCAATGACACAGTTTCAAAACTGATTAGTAGGACAGGTTCAACAATTAATACATTGCACATTATTGTCTTCATAGTGGCTATTCATACTGCAAGATGCAGCCATGATATCCTGTCCAAACACTATTAATGCAAATCTTTCTTCTCACTGAATTAAGAGAAAGTAGGGGCCATGGAGATGGCTCAGTTGAATAAGCGTTTAGCTGGAAAGCACAATGGCCTGAGTTCAATCCCCAGTTCCACAAAAGAAAAGTATCTGTATATCTATCCTAAGTATTTTGTATATACATATACAAAATGGTCCTTCATTTGTATCCCCTTTTTTGTTTAGTTTTGTCAAAGATGAGTATTCCATTGCCATTTAAACATTGTAGGTGTGTACACTCACTAAAATAATCCAATATGGTCCAGTAGTTCATAATAGTAGTAGTTTATCCATAGCACTGCAATACCAGAAGTTTTTGACTTGAGCATTTTACAGCTCTGCATATTAATATGGCTTTACTTTTTGTACCTCATTTTTACACTTTTTTACTGGATTGTTAAGACCAAGATGAATCAACACTATAACAAGAAATGTAACTTTTGTATCTGCCAGGGTCAGTCAAATCCCCTCAGGATTTACCCTGAAACCTTGTACAACAATTTGTAGATCCTTTCTTAGTGTCAGCCATGTGCATGACTCATGGCCATTCCTTGACCAATTTACTCTCTGTGAAAGCCTGAGAGAATGTTTCTCTCCATGAGATTCTCCATAGGCCCACTATACATCGTCCATCACTTTCCTCTGTGGCCCCATAATCTCTTTGATCATTAAATTTGGACACCACTGAATTACAGGAGGTTATATTACAGGTTCTCCTGTGTCCTGAGTCCTCACTTCATGAAACACTAGGGCCAAAGTGTTGGCTGTCCTTGAAGCCCTTCTTTATCTTTAATTATTTTGCCCACAATCTTAGGTTGCTAACCTTCCAGAAGAGAAGCTTAATGATATTATTACTCTATAATATAGGCAGTTGAGCTTAACCTCACTATCCATCTGAATATCAAACATCTTAGACATAACATTTAACAGGTATTTTCCATCAAGTATTGATATATTAAGTATTAAATCCTTACAGAATGTGAAGAAAAATAAAAAATAAGAAATACTTTAAAAAATAATAAATAATTACATTCATTTTCAACATTTAAAGTTTTATTTCCAAACCTGAGCTATTTTGTTTAGAAAATAAATTTTCATTACTCTTATATACCTTCTCTGATAGTTTGACAGTTTTACCTTATATTTTTAATTGTGTTTTGATTAAAATTTAGATAGGTGAATATCCTGTTGTCAAGTTCATGATGCTAGATAATATGTCTGATTTGCATTGGATTTTACCTCTAAGAATTGAAAATGTACCTGGGACATGTGATTTAAGTGAGAAATTTGTTTGTGTAAATTAATGAATACATTATACTTGTCCTTATGTACTTGAATTGTTGTTCTTTTATTTAACTGTTCCTCAAACAGGATATGGCCAATAGTCATATATTTGCATACACTACAGGTTACATTTACTATTTACAATTTATAATAATATTTTTCTTGTAATAAATAAAATGGCTGCCGAGGTAGCTCAGCAGATTAAAGCACCTGCTTACACAGATGCAGGCACCGTGTTTGATCCTTGGCATGCCATGTCTGCAACACTATTAAATCATGCTGAGATCGCATTTGAGTTTGGGCACAGTTGGAGATGCTAGTAATCCCAGCACTTTGCAGGTTGTAAACAGGAGGATCACTATGAGTCTGATCTGTGTAGAAAGACCCTGTACTGTATATATACAAAATAAATATATAAATAACCTAAGTAAACATTGAGGCACCACTATTTTAGATTTGTCATATGTCATAGCAAATATTCAAAACCAGTATGCATTACAATAAATACTGTGAAAGTATACTATTTTGTTTAGTTGAGTTCTGTATCATTTGCAAGTTTTCTGTTTTAATAATAATTTGTGATCTCTTTAAAAATTTTAAAAGAATGAACATAATAGTCAATAAAATGTAGTTTGTTAGAAAAACTTCACTAAATTTTTCCTCGAAATATATGGCAGATTTTTATAAAAGAAAAAGTCACCATAAAATAAATAAGGCAAGCAGATTTTTGAAGAGAGACAAGAAATAAAACTATACTATTTGAACCAACAGGTTGGGTTAAGCTATTCAAAATATCTTTCAAATGACATAAAATACTTCTCAAAAGAAAACTGAGGAAAAAAATTATCACCATTTTTCCACTTATGAAATACATCTATTTTAAAAGCAGTCTTCACACTGATAAAAGATCTACAAGCTGCTGTACAGGTCCTCAGGGTAAATCCTGAAGGGATTTGACTGACCTTGTCAGATAGAAAAGTTACATTTTTTGTTATATAGGTCTTGCTTTATCTTGATCTTAACCATCCAGCAGAAAATAATAAAAATGAGGTATAGAAACTAAAGCCATATTAATATGGTAAACTGTAAATGGCTCAAAACAATAACTTCTGACATTGCTAGTCATGCAGATAACACTACTATTATGGACTACTGTACTATATTGAATTACTTTGCTGAATTCATGTACCTACTATATGTCAACGGCAATGGAATGCCCATCTCTGACAAAAGTAAAGTAAACAAAAAAGGGGTTTATAAATTAAGTAGTATTTTGTAGTGAAAAAATATATGTAATATCATTGATATACAGCTTCTTTCTGTTAGTTCAATGAGAAGAAGGTTTTGAACTCAGAGTGTTTAGACAATGCATCATACCTGCTATTTTGTACTATGAATAACTGTTATGACATGAACAGTATGCAATGTATTAGTTATTGTAACTGTCCTACTAACCTGTTCTGAAACTGTGTCATTACTATTTCTTCCAAATAAAAGTAATATAAAAAATTAAAAGCACTCTACAATATACCTATGGGCCAATGCCAGATCTTCCTGTGTTTTGTACACAAAAGGCCTTAAATGAAAACTTCATTCTCAAATGAATGAGCAAACATGGGCATTTTTTCAGGAAATAGTTGCCCAGTATCACTTTTCTCATTTCTTCAAGGTGAAGATCAATGTCATGACACAGCTAAATAAGCACAGACTGAGTATTTCCTCAGAAGATACCACTGCAAGGTGAAGTAAACATTAGCCTCACATCTTCCTTCTGAGTCTGTTCATCAGGGAACTTTATTATGGTGGTCATAACTTTTTCTATAGTTTACTCTCATGGCTCATTATGTACTGAATGAATACAAACTTTGAATCACTGATTATAGTTGTCTTCTGTGCTAGTATTATTTGTAGTGCTATAGTTGTTACATTAACGTTGTCAGCATTCTCCTGCTCCTGGCACTTTTGCTGATATTCCTTCTGCAGTTTCTGAAGTTGAGTTTTCACATCCATTACTTTTGCAGTCACTTCTTATTCACAGGAAGATAAGATTTTTTTATATATATCTTTTGGCTTTTCTCTGTAGAACATCATCCTTTTCTGCAATTTTTTATGTAACTGATTAGTCTCTTCTTAATGTCTTTCTAGAAGTTTAGTTTGTACCTCCTGATCCTTACTGAAATTTTCTTTTATGATCATCTCTAGCTCCTGTTCTTTTTCTACCAACTGGGTATTAAACTCCATCATCAATTGCTTTAATGTGAAATTCTTCTTCAACTCAAAATATGCCTTCTCCTGTTTAGTTTTCTCCAGCATTTCTGGTTACCATTTTTTCTTTAGTTTTTCTAATTCTTCCTGATGTTCTTACCTTGAAGTTTGAAGGTCTCTCTGTGGTCTAATAATGTCCCTGATCAGTTTTTCTTTACTTGCTCTGCCTCTGCTAATTTAAATTCCATGTCAATGTGCTGGGCTTCCAAGTCACTAAGCAATATATGTTGGATCACATGTTATTTGGAATTTTTTTCGGTACCATTTTCTAAAAGTTCAGAGAGTGTATTTTTAATTGATGTGTTGTTGCAAAGCCTATAATTCTTCATATTTTGAAATCAATTCTTTCATTTCAAGTCTATGTCTCTCCTCTCTTAGTAAGCAAGAGTCTAGCTCTCTATACCTGACAGATTAGTTCCTTCTCCTGTAGTGTCTTCTGGGTATTGTAAACTACCTTTTCCCAGTTTTGCTTTGCTCCTTTGTTATTTTTACTTACCTTTCCTTTCACATGCTGACATGCTATTAAGGAATATTTCCTTTTTATTTTCAACTTCTTGATTCTCATGTTCTTCTGCTTCAGCATGATCTAACTTTACCAAGACCTGCTGGAACTTACACTGTAGTTCAGGAAGAGGCGGTGTAATTTTCTCCTTCTTTTCCTGTTTTAGTTTCTGTAGCAGTCTTTATTTTTCAGTTAAACTTCTTCAAAAAACATAGATTTTTTTTTTCTTCATATGCCTTCTGTACACAGCTTTGGGAATCTGCAATTTTGCTCAGCAAATGCTGCCATTTTGTGCTATTTCTGACTGTAAAGGACTTTCTAATAACTCAAGTCTTCCATGTAAGATATGAATTTCCTTCTCTCTTTCTTGCAATTTTTTATTTAGCTCACTGAAATGGCTCTCTGTACCTTTTTGTATTGCTGCTCTTTTTCCTCCATTTGAGAAAACAACTGTTTCTTGATAGTGGCAATTTCTTGCTCAGGTTTTTTTCTTCAGTTCTGTTAATTTTGTGACTGATTTGCCTTGCAAGGTTTTGGCTTCTTTGCTTTTAAATCTTGAATTCAGAGATTCTAATTCTTTTTTGCTTAATTTCTGGTTCAACTTCCATGAAAGACACTTGCTTTTCAAAGCTAAAGACCTTTTCTATAGCTTCTTAAGCTTGTGCTATTCTTTTTCTAAGTCTTGAAAGTGCTTAAATTTCTGAACAAATTCCTTCTGTTCAAATTATTTTGTAGAGTGTAAATTTAAAAAAAAATAATTTGCCTTAATTTCAGTTTATTTGTGAGTAATGTGGCTCCCTAACTTTATAATGATTTCCATTTGAATCTTTCACTTAGCATCTAAATTGTTCTTTTTCTCTATATTGTTCTTATCTTCTATTTCATTTTACACATTCAAACTAGCATTTTTGTTCTTTAAGGTCATCCTTCAATACACTTATGTGTTCCTATTTTTGACTAGCCTCCTTTGATATTACTTCAAGCTGCGGATGAGACATTTTAATTATTTTTTTCAGCATCATAGATTAAACTCAGGACTTTGTGTTTGCCAGGCAGGTGCTTATGATTCTGAGCTTTCTCCTCAACCCCTTGATTGTGTTTTGAAGTTGTATAAATTTTTATTGTTTTTTATTCAATTCTGGGAATTTTATAGAGCAGCAATCATGTTCAAGACCTTAAATTTTCTCTTTACTCAGAGGATCAACACTCAAGTATAAATCTTACACTTGATCCGGGAATTCATATTGTTTGTCATACTGCTTACTTAGTGAGAAAGTGCTGCTTCTTTTTCACATATGCTGGTAGAATTCTGAAGCTGAACATTCTGGTCAGTTCACTGATTTCTAAGAATGACCATCTTAGATTTTTTCTGTACGCTCTTCTTTCATCAGTGTGACACCATTGATGTGTGCAGATAGTTCTTTCTTTAACTGCATGATTCCCTAAAACCCTAAAGCAGCCTGTTGCTGATTGCCTTCTTCCTTTTATAGGGCTTCTTTTTCTGTTATAAGACTTTCAATTTCAGCTTTCATGCTCTTAATTTAGTTTTCCTTTTCTTTTAACTTGTGTGTCTCCTGTTGAAAACAAGAACTTAGTGTATTTACTGTTCTGTTAGTTGTCTACATTGTGCTTCACATTTATAAACTGCACATTTTCAGCATCAGTGAATCCTTAACTTGGGTGGTGGTGACAATGGTACATCTAAAAAGCTCAGCAGATTAAAGTAGCTGCAAGCAGGCACATGAGCTGGGGATTGGGGTTCAATCCCAAAACCTGCATTACCTGCCCTGCCTCTAGGGCGAGTTGAGAGGGCAATTGAGACTGAGTGCTGTGGGGTACACCTGTAATAGCAGCTCCTGAGAGGCTGTAAACAGGCTAATCAATACAATCTACTAGTGAGACCCTGAACACTCTGTAGATCTTTCCCTAAAATGCAAAAAAATGGCATTGGTTTGCTACCACAAATGTGTATTAGTTCATTTGTTTCACCTTCCAAAAAAGCTTAATTGTTTTTTAGCAGTAACTATCTGAAATTCTAGTTCTTCAGACACTGCTTTGCATTCTAAGCTTTTGTCCTCTAGGATTTTCTCACTTGCTTCATGTAGTAAACACTAGGCTCTGGAATTTCTCACCCTGGGTTGTTTTCAACTTGTCTCTCAACTCAGAAAGCTTAATATTGTGTTTGTTTGCCAGCATTTTCAGTTCAACTAGATGTTCCTAAAGAGAAGAATTTTCTTTCAAAGAATGATTCAAGTGAACTTCTAACTTTTCAGGGTGTGGTCTCAGTTTAGATATATTTTGTGAAATGTAACTATTCTTTCCATTTTGTGAAAGAATAGCGATATGAACACACTTCTGCTTCAGCTATTCCTGCAGTGTCCTCAGGGCTCCATTCTGCTTCACACCTTCTTCCTTCAGCCCTGTGATTGCCCTATTCATCTTTTCTTTCACACACCCACATATATGGATTGAGTTCTGCTATTTCTTGATCTTTTTTCTGTGTTTGGATTTCATATTTTTCATTAAATTCTTCAGCCTGGCCCTTAAATTTGTTTTTGCAGATTAAGAGGACGACACTGAATTTTTGCTAATATCTGTTAGACTATCTCTTTGCTCCTTCTCTTTTCTTTCAAGTCCTGATACCACATCCCTGATTCCAGATGAGTTATTCTGTGACATTGTGAACATTTTGGCATTGAAGTGTTTTTCTTTCTGACCAAGTACTACAACAGTATTTTGAAGATCTCTTCCCTCCTCCTCCCTCCCCAAAGAGATTAAACTCAGGACATTGTGCTTGCCAAACAGTTGCTTATGTTTTTGAACTATCTCCTTGGCCTTCAAACTTTTTTTAGAGTTTCACTTCCTGATGCATCAGTTTCTTCCTTAATGTTTCTTGCTTATTCTTGGCTTTCTGCATAATTTTTTTCCATTTTCTTTTCTTTATTATTAATTTTAGCTTCATATTCCTCCTGCAATGTACTGAAACTGTCCTCCTTCACTGACAATTTCTGTTTGAATATTTGAATTTGTTTATATTGTCCTCTTATTAGTAAACTTATATTTTCTTTTTCCATCACCATTTTCTCTGTCTGCTCTTGTTTAATGTTACTGTCTTTAAGGTGGGACTCACATAATTGTATTAAAGATTTTACTTTTTGCTCCATTTCACTGTGTTTCAAGTTGTTGTGTTTCCTTCATCTGTGCTTTATGAGTATCTAACTCACTAACAAGCACTGTTTTGTGTGTATTTCAACCTTAACTACCTGATTGGTGAGAATAATTTTTTTTCTCTTTCCAAGTTCAACAACTTCTGCTTCAGTTGGGCCATCTGCTCCTCGTATGCTGCTGTAGTGCTCCGGCATGACTGAGTAAAATCCAGCTTGGTAGATGACTACTTGGAGCTCCCCTGTGGATTGTTTGCATTTATTTATTTATTTATTTATTTATTTATTTATTTATTTATTTATTTATTTTGTCTTTTTGAGACAGGGTCTCACTATGCAGTTCAGGCTGGCCTTAAGCTCACTTTGTAGCTCAGCAATTCACAGCAATCCTCCTGGCTCAGCCTCCCAAGTGCTGGGATTACAGGCATGCGCCACCACGCCCGGCTTGTGGATTGTTTTTAATTTCTGTCTCTAAATTTTGTATGTGAGCCCAATCTTATTTCAAATACTTGTGCTTTTTCCTTCACTAGAATCCTCAATTTATTATTTTAATCTCTATTCTCTGGATAGGTTTTTCTTGTTCTTGAATGATTCTGTTCACTCGTTTCTGATATTGACTTTTCTGTTCATCCAGCCTGGTCTCTAATTCCTGCTTTATTTTATCTGCTTGATTTGTTACAACAGAAAGTTTCTCTTCTGGGCCAGCCAGATAGCTCAGGGGACTAAAATGCTTGCTTAGGCAGAGTGCAGGAAGTGGAGTTTGATCCCTGGCATGCCATGCCAGCCCCACCCCTGGGATGTGCTGAGATAGTGATTCAGACTGTGTGGTGACACTTTCCTGTAACCCAGCACTCAGGAGGCTGAAAACAGGAGGAACACTATGAGTCGGAAAAAAGAAATTTTCTTCTACTTTATTATGAGCTGTTAATACTTCTGACATTTTAGAAGATAATGATTCCAATTCTGCTTGCTTAACATCAAGCTTTGCTAAAATCTTCTCATTTACCTCTTCAGCATGAGCCTGGAACAGTGCCTTTCTCTTTCCATAAGGTTTCATTTTCTTATTCGCACTTCTCTCTAAAATTTCCCATTTCAATGTAATTTTGGTCCAAGTTTATCCTGATGATGCAGTAGGTTTGCAGTTCTCTGTTATGTTTGTCGACCATGATTGTAATTTCACTATTATCCTTATATTTGTCAGCTTCCAAATGAACAGCTAAATCTTCTGATTTATTTTTATTTTCTTTCAAACGTTTTGCCAAAAATTTCCCAAATCAAGAATTTTAGTCTGCAAGTTTGTTCATTTTGCTGAATATCCTGAAGCTTGTTTTCATTGTCTAGGAAGACTGTGTGGTGTTTATTTTTTTTTTTTTTTCAATCCTTTTTCATGGCCCATGATTCTTCTAACTCTTCGAAGGATAAATCTTCTTGCTTCTTTTTTGCTTGAGTAATCCTCAAATATTCAGATTGACTCTTTTCAAGGGGGATTTTCATTTGATTCTGTAATTCCCTTTCTAGGTCTTGAACTTCTTTGTCAATTCTTGCTCTTTGTTGGTCAGCTCTTTCTCATCCAATTTCTGCAATGTAGCAGTTTGTTATTTTGAGGATTGTTTCATTATGTAAACATACTCTTGTTTTACCTGACTTAACACACCTGTAGAAGACTGATGTGTTCATACTTTCTTGCTTTTTTAATAGCTTTTATTCATTCATGAATTTCTTTTTTCATTTTCCTTTCTGCCTTTTCTCTTTTGAAGTCTTTTTCAACTCCTCAAAAGTAGTTCTTTAATACTTTTCTTTATATAACACTAATTCTTCTTCCTGGGTGCTCACCTGTTCGATTTGATTATGATATTCAGCAACTTTTCTTTCAATTCCAATGGTTCATGTGTCTGACATTTTGTCTCTGCTATTACCATTCTCTTTTACTATTCTCTTGTCTTGTTCAAGTTAGACAATTAAGTTCTTTTCATCTTTCCATTCAGTGATCTTTATTCTTTTCAGCTACATGAAGCTCCTTTGTCTTTTCTAATTCTTGAAGTCTTTCATCAAGTTTTTCTTCCAGTGCTTCTTTTTCACTGCTAAATAGTGCACATTGTTCCTTTTTTTAATTTTATTTTTAGTTTTTATTTTATTGAACTACAAATGTCAATCAGACAGTTTCAAGACACCTTAACAAGACAGATTCAATAAATTAATACATTGAAAACTGTTTTCATAATGTTTTGGTATCGTACAAGGTGCATACATCATATTATATTTACAGATATTATTTTAGCAGATGTCTCTTATCAGTAAATTAAGAGTGTAGCTGCTTACTTATTTTATTTTTTTATATCTGAATTATATAAAAAATCAATAATTATTTTCTTAGTGGATGACCGTAGTACTAGAAGCCAACATAATATCCTGTCCAACCACCATTAGTGCAGATCTTGCCTCTCATAGGATTATGTAGAAGCACACCATTATCTATCCCAACTGAACTGTCTCTACACACACATCATGATTTTTTTCTTTCTACACCCCTGCCTTTGTCTACAACTGTCAAAAGTGGGCACTCCATTGACATTCAACTAACTTAGGTGCTTGAACTCGACACGAAAATCCATCACAGTCCAGCAATCTACAATAGTGAGTTATTCAAAGAAGTTATCGACCATAGCCATTTACAGCTCAACTTAATATTATGAACCCACCATGTATACTTCATTTTCACACTTTTCTACTGGATGGTTAAGACCTAGATAGATCAAGACTTATATACAAACACATGAACTTTATATTTCTTATGTGGTCAGTGAAGTCCTCTCAGAGTTTATCTTGTAGTCCTGTACATTATTCTGTAGACAGTTTGTCTATGTCATCCATTTGGATGAGTCACGGCCAATGGTTGACCAGTTTGCAATCTGTGAGAGCTCGAGAGAAAGTCTTCTCCTCATGTGACTCTCCCCAGGCACACTATAGAACTTCATTCTCTTTCCTCTGTGGCTCCATAATCTCCTTGTTCAGAAAATTTGGAGCTCACCTGAGTTTCATGATGTTGCACTACAGATTTTCCTATGTCCTGAGTCTTCACTGAACTGGAAAGGCTAGGGCCAAAGTGTTGGCCTGGCTTGTGGCTCTTCTATTTTTCCAAAGTTGATCTGTGAATTTAGGATGTTAACTGTTAAGAAGAAAAGCTGATTAGTATCATGCAGCATATTCCATTCACTTTGCTTTATCTGGCTCAATTGATTTTAGTTGTTGTAAGTTTCCTTTTGTATTTCTGCTTTTCGCTTCTTATACAAGGGAGACTATATGATACTTACACATGTGTGCCTGGTTTATCTCACTTATGAGTATATGTTCAAGTGGCATCCACTTCAGTATAAATGCTTCAAACTTATTGTTCTTAATAGCTGAGCAATACTCCATTATATAGAAATACCAAATCTTTTTCAACCATTCCTCATGTGATGGACATTTGGTTGTTCCCAAGATTTTGCTATCACACATTGTGCTGCTATAAACATAGGTACACATATATCTCTATGACACAATGTATCCAGATCCTTTAGGAAAATTTCCAGTAGGGGCATAGCCAGCTTGAATGGGATTTCTAGTCCTACTTTTTTGAGGAGTCTCCGACTGACCTCCACAATGGTTGTACGAGTCTACATTCCCACCAGCAGTGGAGAAGTGTTCCCTTTCCCCACAACCTCTCCAGCATTTGTTGTTGGTTGACTTCCTTATGATAGCCATTCTTTCTGGAGTGAGATGGTACCTCAGTGTTATTTTTATTTGCATTTCATGAATGGCTAGCGATGTGGAGCGTTTTTTCATCTATTTATTTGCTTCTCTAATTTCGTCCTCTGAGAAGTGTGTATTCATCTCAGATGAACATTTCTGAATTGGGTCTTTAAATTTGAGGGCCCTGTTATATCTTAGTTCTTTATATATTCTAGACAGTAGTCCTCTGTCTGATTGCTTATTAGTTAGGATTTTTTCAAAGTTTGTGGGTTGTCTTTTCACTCTGTTGACAATTTCTTTTGACATGCAGAAGCTCCGTAACAAGAGTTAATCCCAGTTGTTGATTATTTCAAGTGCATCCTCTGCGAATATATGTTAGTTCATAAACTGTTTACCTGCCCTTATGTCTTGAGGAGTTCCTCCTACTTTCTCTTCCTGGAGATTGTTTCTGTTTTAATGTTTAGATCTTTAATCCATTTTGATGTTAACTTAGTGCACGGTGATAGAGCTGGGTCAAGTTTTGGTTTTCGGGATGTAGAAAGCAATGTTTTCTAGCACCATTTGTTAAAGAGGAGCTCTTTCTTCCAGTGAGCTTGTGGAGCCCCTCTGTGGAAGATAAGATGGCTGAGTGTTTTCGTAGATGCCTCTGTGTCTTCTAATCTATTCCACTGATCCTCAGGTCTATTTTGTTGTCAATACCATGTGGATTTTATCAGAGTGGCTTTGTAGTATAATTTCAAATCAAGAATTGTGATGCCTCCTGCCTTTTCTTGATTGGCCAAGATTGCCTTTGCTATTCTAGGCCCATTGTGGTTCCATATAAATTTTAGGATTGATTTCTCTATATCTGGGAGGTATGTTGGTGGCAATTTGATAGGGATTGCATTAAATCTGTACAGCAATTTTGGGAGTATGGCCATCTTCACGATGTTGGCTCTTCCTGTTCAGGACCATGGAATATCTTCCCATTTTCTAAAGTCCTCTATAGTCTCTTTTCTTAGGGTGTTGTAATTTTCTGTGAAAAGATCTTTGACTTCCATAATGATGTGAATCCCAAGGTATTTCATTTTCCGCGGTGCTATTGTAAAAGGTATTGTTTCTATTGATTCCCTTTCAGTGTGCTTGTAATTTGTGTAGAGGAATTCTATTGATTTTGAGTATTGATTTTGTATTCTGCTACTGAATTTCCCTATCAGTTCTAGTAGTTTCTAAGTGGAATTTTTGGGGTCTTCCAAGTAAAGTATCATGTCGTCTGCAAATAGTGATAATTTAACTTCTTCTTTACCTATTCTCATTGCCTTTATTTCCCCCTCTTTTCTAATGGCTGTTGCTAAGGATTCCAAGACTATATTGAATAGTAGGGGTGGTAGAGGACATCCTTGTCTTATACTTGATTTAAGAGCAAAAGATTTCAGTGTTTCCCCAGTTAGGATTATATGAGCTTTTGGGTTGTCATAGATGGCTTTTATCAAGTTAAGATAGAGTCCATCTATTCCAATTTTCCGTAGGACCTTGAACATGAATGAGTGTTGGACTTTGTCAAAGGCTTTCTCTGCATCAATTGAGATGATCATGTGGTTTTTAGATTTCAGTCTATTAATATGGTGTATTACATTTACAAATTTTCGAATATTGAACCACCCTTGCATTCCTGGGATGAATCCTACCTGGTCATGGTGTATGATCTTCTTGATGATTTGCTGTATTCTATTTGCCAGGATTTTCTTGAGTATTTTTACATCTGTGTTCATGAGTGAGATTGGCGTAGTTCTCCTATTTGGTTGTGTCTTTCCCTGGTTTTGGAATGAGTATTATACTTGCCTCCAGAAATCATTTTGGGAGAAATGTTTCCTTTTAAACTTCATTGAAGAATTTGTGGAGTGTGGCGATCATATCTTGTATAAATTTCTTACAGAATTCAGCTCTGAATCCATCAGGACCTGGACTTTTCTTTGTCGGTATGGTTTTTATTACGTTTAGTATTTCATTGGCAGGTATCGGCTTATTGAGAGTTCTTATATCTTCTTGATTCAGTTTTGGTAATTTGTACGTTTCGAGGAATATGTACATTTCTTCTGTGTCTTCTATTCTATGAGCGTTAAGGTTCTCGAAGTAACTACTACTATTCTCCTGAATTTCCACTGAGTCTGTGGTGATTTCACCCTTTTTATTCCTAATTGCTTGTACTTGAATTTTCTTTTGCCTCTTTTTGATGAGGTTGGGAAGAGGCTTATCATTATGTAGTTTTTCAAAGAACCAAATTTTGATTTGTGGATTCTTTGAACTGTTTTCTTTCATCACAATTGAGTTAATTTCTGCTCTAATCTTTATGATTTCTTCCCGTCTTAGTGCTCTGGGTTTTGTTTGCTCTTCTTTTTCTAGTCCTCAGAAGTGCAACGTTAGGGTGCTAATTTGTTCCCTTTCTGCTTTCCTAATGTGTGAGTTCATAGCTATTATTTTCCCTCTAAGAACTGCTTTTATCGCATCCCATAAATTCCGGCAAGTTGTACTTGAATTTTAATTGAATTTTAAATATTGTTTAATATCTTGTTGAATTTCTTCTGCAACTCCTTCATTGATGACTAGGGTGTTGTTTAGTTTCCATAAATTTAGTTGGTTTTTCGGGTTTCTTTTGTCATTTATTTCTACTTTCATTGCTTTGTGGTCAGATAGTATGCATGGGATGATTTCTATTTTCTTGCATATACTTAGTAGCCATGACCTCTGGACTAGTATGTGGTCTATTTTGGAAAATGACCCGTGTGCAGTTGAAAAAATGTGTATTAAGCTGAGGTTGGGTGGAACACTCTGTATATGTCCACCGGGTCCATTTGTTCCAAGCTCTGGTTCAGTTCTGCTACTTCCTTGCTAATTTTTTGTTTGGTTGACCTATCTTTTAGAGATAAGGGTGTGTTAAGATCTCCTGTTAAGATTGTGTTCTTAGACATGAAGTTTTTCATGTCCCTTAAGATTTGTCTTACATAGTTGGGTGCTCCTGTGTTTGGTACATAGATATTTATGAGTGTTACTTCTTGCTCTTGAATTTTTCCCCTGACCAATATATAGTGGCCTTCTTTGTGTCGTTTGATCCTTCTTGG
>PVKA01032001.1:0-25723 GCA_004027165.1 Ctenomys sociabilis | reverse complement strand
ATGGCCAGGGATGTAGCTCAGTGGCACAATGCCTGTTTGTCAAGTGCAAGCTCCTAATTTCAATTCCTGGTACCAAAAATGAATATATTGCTTATGACTTATAAAGAAAAAAGGAATGATGATATATACATTTCCAGGAGTCTGAGGGTAATACAAGATGGAAACTAAGAAAGACTAAGAAAAATGGTTCATTCTAATAATTATGATGGTAATAAGTGCAATAGATAGACACCTGTTAAAAGTTTCTCTTCTAAATGTTGTGAGGACAGATAAATTTCAATACGAGTTTGAGAGATTAAACCCTGAAACCTAGCATAATGGCTACATTGTTGAGCTTTACAAGTTAACATAGATTATTATAAATGTGACTAGAAGGTACTGAATATCCCTAATTAACATCAATAATGTCACATGTCCATTTGTCTGCCCATAAAATTTATGTTCTTTGATGTCTAGATTTGTATTTCATTCTTCTTTATTCATTCAGAACTTTCTAACCCTTTTGACTTGAACATATGAGTAAAGAATAAATATTTGTTGACTTAAATGTGCACAGGTGATTTGATAATCATTTATTCATCTTTACATTACTAGCATTTTTCTTTCCTTGTACAGGATTATATGCCATATATTTCCTGAATCCTCAATGTGTGTATTATTCTTTGTATAGACAGATCTTAGTTTGGATACTGTTGCAAAACGGGGCTATTTTTTATCTCATTTGCATGCTCAAAGTTGTTAGATAGGGAGATACTATAAGAAATAATACGAGATTAGTAATAGGGATCCTGAGTCGTAGCCCTCAAACAGTATGGGAAACAAATGAAAGAATTATTCTCTTAAGAATCACAAGAGAAAGTAAGAAAAATATCATATTAACTTAAGCAATACCAGTAACCTAAGATCCTTGCACATTAATAATGCAAAAGCTAAAAAAATAAGTAAAACATGCTAAAAATAATGCAGATGCAAAATCTGTATTATTCTAAAGATGGGCTGGTCTGGGGAGGTAGCTTGGTGGTCTGAGTGCCTCCCTGGCAAGTGCAAGGATCCAAGTTCAATCCCCAGTACCACATATCATGCCTGCCCTGGAACCAGGCATGGCAGTGCATGCTTATAGTTCCAGTACTGGGGAGGCTGAGACAGGAGGATCACTGAGTCTGAGTTGCATAGTGAGACCCTGTATCCAGTAATAAATAATAAATAAATACTTTAAAAAATAAAGACTTGGGCTTAGATAGTTTTTTATTACCATTAGACATAAAATTCAGCAATGTTCAGAATTCTATCTATGGCTACTTAGAAGGTCCACCCACCAAAAGAAGTGGCAACCAAAGTACAGAACAACCAGAAATCTTAGTTCTCCAAAGAAACTACTCTTGTGCTTTGGATTCTTTCTGCATTAGCCTACACTCACTGCTGGCTCTGTTGAGGACATCCCACCATTAGGAAAGATCCCACTCCTTCCTCTTTAGAGATGTGGCCTCATGTGCAGAAGACATTGCATAATTACTTTCCTTCCTCATGAACTCAGTAATCTCAATGCTTCATGTGAAAAACACCCTAAAAATAAACTCAGCTTTTGTAATCACCTCTTAGTTTGTGATAAAACGAACAAAGATGACCAAATACCTGAGAAAAAACAATTTGGAGGAGGAAAGATTTACTTGACCTCACAAGTTTTAGAAATTTTAGCCCATGATCACTGCCTCCACTGCCTTAATTCTGTGGTGAGGTAGAAACATCAAGGCATGAGTATAACAGAGGAAAGACGCCCCCACACGAAATCCAGGAAATGAGGTGAAGAGAACAAACCAGCACGAAAGGCAAGGTCTGCCTCCATTCCTTTCACCTAAATCCCATCTATGTTTTTATTACCTTCCAATAATGCTATCAAATTATACTTTCATTGATGAATTAATCTACCTAATAAGTTAGAACCCTTATGGCCACCTTTCAAAAGCCCTACAAGGGCTGGCCAAATAGCTCAGCAAATTAAAGTGCCTGCAAGTAGGCTCAGGGGACAAGGGTTCGAATCCTGGGCTGCTGTGCCAGCTCCACCCCCAGGGAGTGCTGAGACAGCAACTGAGACTGGGGGTGTCCCATCCAAGTACTAACTAGGTCTGACCCTGCTTAGCTTCTGAGATCAATGAAAAGAAAGTTTTGAACTAATAGTGTTTAGACAAGATATCATGTCTGCATCTTATACTATGAATAACTACTATAAAGACAACAATAAGCAATGTATTAATTATTGTAACTGTCCTACTAACTTGTTTTGAAACTGTTTCATTACTACTTTTTTCTCAATAAAATTAATATTAAAGAATAAAAATAAAAAAGAGACTGGGTGTGGTGGCACATACCTATAATCTCAGCTCTTGGAAGGCTATAAACAGGTGGGTCACTATGAGTCCGATCTAGTAATGAGAACCTGAACACCCTGTAGACCCTACCGTAAAATGCAAAAAAAAAAAAAAAAGCCCTACAGATTAACACAGGAGATTCTGGGGAGGTATTTTAGATCTAAACCATAACAGTCCCACGTCTGTCATCAGATGATATGTTTGACACCATATATCTAGCCTATCATGGCTCAAATTTCACTGAGCTACAGTGGGTGACTTAACCTTCCTCATGTTTGCACTCTTTGAGTAGTTTGTTCCCACATAAAAAGAAACTTTCCAAAAGTGTTTTAATAATTATCTTGAATTTATTACTGTAAAAGCACTAATTCTCTTTCATAGACATTCAAAACTATAAAACATTCGTGCATAATTATGAACATCCTTCCTAAATTATGGCTTAATAAGGCAGAGTTGAATATCTCATTACTTAAGTCATTTGTGTTTTTCTATATATTCTTTTTTTTTTCTGGCAGAATCAGGGATTGAACTCAGGCACTTGCACTTGTCAGGGAAGTGCTTATTCTACTGAGCCATCTCCCCAGCCCCTCTATTTATTCTTTAGTGTCCTGAGGGACCCCAATCCAAATGTTTGAAGATCCTTGAGGCTTTTATAGCTTTCCTAGCACTTATAAATTCTCTTTTGATATGTCAAATATTGGGTTGATTTTCAATCTAATGTAATCCATAAATGAAAATAACAGGATAAATGGGAAATCTTTTCAACACTTTTGCTTTAGAAATAAACTTCTAGGGGCTGGGGAGATACCTCAGCAGTGTAAGCACCTGCCTGGCAAGTTTGGGATTAGGCTTTGTCCCTGGCACCACATGCCATGCTCTGGGTGCTCCATGTTGGCTGCTGAAACCAGGAATGGTGTGCACACGTGTAATCCCAGCACTGGGGAGGCTGAGACAGGAGAATCACAATTAGCCTTATCTGTGTAGTGAGACTCCATAACAAATAGATAAAAATATTTTTTTTTAAAGAAAATAAGGCCTGGAAAATAGCTCAGCAGATAAAGTGCTTGCAAACAAGTGCAGGGACCAGGGTTCTAATCCTCAGGCCTACCATGCCAGCCCCAACCCCAGGGTGTGCTGAGACAGCAATTGAGACTGCGACTATAATCCCAGCTCTTGGGGGGTTATAAACAGGCAGATCACTACAACTCCAATCTAGTAGTGAGATATTGAACACCCTGTAGACCGCTTCCTAAAATACACACACACACACATACACACACACACACACACACACATGCACAGAGAGAGAGAGAGAGAGAGAGAGAGAGAGAGAGAGAGAAGAAACATCTAATATAAAAACGTACCATGTTTCTATTCTGCTGTGTTCATTTTTTCATTGAGGTTTATAACTGTTTGTATACATAACTTTGAGTTTCTCCTGAAGCTATTCTTCAGTAATGCAAACTAATGCAATTGGTACACTTTACTTTGATTCTTTATGTCAATTTCAGGCTATTCATAAGCAATATGAAGTTTGTATAATTTGAACCATGAACAGAATAGACATGCAACAGAATATATTAATTTACCAATATCATTGGGATTCCATTCACTGTGACCTTTTGTACTTAAAATTCACACTTTATTAGTTAGAGATTATCCCAGTGATTGACACCATGCCTTACTGTGACATTATTCCTCTGTTTTGCTTATTTGGGCGAAGCTCCCACCCTGTGATGCCATCATTTCACATACTTAAAATTTGTAGTCAGAGATGACACAGAGGGATTTGAAGTCTATCACAGTGACTGTAGTCATTAGCTTAGATCCCAGTTTGTTTCTCTTGCTGCAAGTCTTTAAAAAAAATCCTAATAACAAAGAGAAAACACTCACCATGGCCTTTTGCACTTCCCCACAGATATATTTTTAAAGTGTAAGTTGAAAAATAGCTACCAAGCCAACTATGGAATGCAATCTAAACACTTCAAGGAAAATAAAATCTGAGTCTGACCAGCTTGTTATTTGAGATGGTGAGAACCTATACCATGCCAAATGTGAGGCTCTTGCTAACCCTTACCACATACCTGACATCAGAATAAGTCACTCAGAAAGAGTTTAGCCAACACCATGACTTTCTCTAAACATTTTCCCCAAGTGTCCTTTACTGGAAGTTTGAATTTCACATCTTCAGGCTAAAATGAAATTCCTTAAATCTTTCCTTGCATGACTTGTTTTGAAACAGAGTAAGCTTTCTCCTTGATTGACCAAAATAATTATGCCTGTGTGCTGTTTCCAAGATTTAAATTGGGAATAAATCTTAGCAGGATAAAAAAAAAATTCTGGCACTATTCTTCACTGGGTATAAAGAAGTGCTGGTAAGGAGCATGCTCTTAGAGGATTTTAAGAGAATTCAGTACTTTGCAGCATATGTGCAGGACTAGGTCCTGAGTACTTCTGCCACCACCCACTCCCATCGCAAAGGCCTACAACACCTGGGTCTTTCTCGGCCATGGCTCTTAGAAACATTTCATTGTTTTGAAGCTCTAAACCACTTCTCTTATTCTTATATTTTTTCCTATATTCTCCTTTACTTTTTATGTTATAGTTTTTACTTTTAATACATATTAGTTTTTCAAGGTAGCTAGAATTCGTTGGGCCAGGGATATAGCTCAGTCAAACAGTGACTGCCTGGTAAGTGCAACGTGCTCGATTTGATTCCTTGTACAAAAAAAATCCTTTATGCCTTCTGACATAAAGTAAAAATTTAACTTTCTCTTGAAAGAGTAAACTCCAATGTATTATACCTCTATTCAATCAGAATTTTACTTTACGGTTTCAAACTTAAATTAGTAGTTGGGTGATCTTGCAGCCTAGTAACTCTACCAATGAGTGCCTTTACTAATAAAACAAACTAAATATTGGTATAAAGATGGTTGAAAGAGTAGTGTTGCATTATGGAAAAACTCTTTAAAATAGGTAAGTCCTGGGCCAGGATGATAGCACGTGCTTAGGTAAAAGCAAGGATCTGTGTTCGATCCCTGCTACCACATGCTGTAGCAGCCCTGCCTGTGTGCATAAAGCGCCAGCCACCAAGACCAGGCATGGGGTGCACACTTCTAATCCCAGTGCTGGAGAGGCTGAGAACATGAGGATCACTATAAATCAGAGCTGTGTAGTGAGGCCCTGTACCAAATACATAAAAATTTAAAACAAAAATACATTAATCCTGATCACCTACTTCTCTCCATTAAATAAATATAGTTCTCATCCCCTATCCACATGTCCACAACCCCACAACTTTCACTTGAGCTTTCCGTGACATAAAACTCTCTTCAGACCTTCATTTTTCCTGCTTTAACTCTTTGATTCCTTAAAAGCCCTCTGAGAGATGGGAATCACTTGAGGAAGATGGCGCAAACAGAAACGCATGGTACTAGCACCAGAACTCCGCCCTCTGGTTCCCAGCCCAGAGCTTCTGCTTTGCACAATGCAGTGACTTCCACTCACATGAACATGGGAAGAGCAGCCTCAAATACAGGACTGTAGGCGATCTGCAGCCTGAGGAAAACAAATCGGTACTGCAGTGGAAGAGGAACTCATGTTGTTTTCGGTGTTACTCCAGATAGTCCCAACGTGCTTGATAAATGACAATTGGTATGTGAATAACCATAAAATTATCGTAATTATAAACAAAAGTATAAATGATAATAGATGAATGCTACATTATCAAATATGTTAAACAGTATGCTAAGTATTAAAATAGTTCAGTAGTAACATACACCTTTCAGAAATACACATAAAAAATAATCTAGATTAAAATTTGAGTGCAAAAAAAATAAAATTTGAGTGCAAAATCAAAAAAAAAAATTAAAAGTACTCTGAGGAAACCATTTGCTTCATATTGTTGTAACCCTGCAGTAATACCACAGAAAGGGACAGCTTTAGGGTAAACAGATTCACATCCCTCTTCTTTGGGGTAACACGTGTCACTGTTCCAGATCTGACTTTCCATGCCTGTCTGTCGAGGTTATCTGAAACATAAGATTACTACTCATGTAAATGGACTCCTCCGTTACAGAAAACCATGACTTTTTGTTGTTGTCATGAGGATTTGTGTGACAGGCTACATACTCCTGAGATAGTCAGACAACAGACTTAAAGATAAACAAGCATTTCTCAGAAATAGATAGTTCGGGCTTAGTTGTCTTTGGAGAGAAGCTGAATGTAAATTTCTGGAATGTTTGCATTATGTTAGGCCAAAGCATTATTGAAGGTTTAAGTACAGAAATACATGCATGGATATTTGAATAGCCAGAGGTACAGAGCATATGTACATTTGATGTGTTTTATGTAATGACTACTCCACACCCACTTCTTAGCAGCACTCTTTACCATCTTGATGCATGTAGATGTGAAGAATTAAAATTAGGTTGCTCTATAAACTTTCTAGTTTTGAATCTTAAATACATTAATAAATGGTGAAAACTTCTGCAAATTGCACATCCAGAGACCAGAATGTAATCTCTCCTTCCTTCTTAAATTTCTGAAGCTGTCATTGTTTCTGCTCTTCTGAGGTCCAGATCTGTGACTTTCCTTCTGATTCATAGGTTACATCACCATCTCTCTATGAGCTCCTGTTCCCGAGTTTTCAGATTCAATTTCTATTATTTCCAAGCAAATAACCCGAACTAAATGAACTAATAGAATCCTCACATTGTGTAAGTAGAGGTCAAAGCTGCAAAAACCGAGTGACTTGAACAAAGTTCCACAGGAGCCTAACTAGCAATGTGCCCAGATAGCTTTGCTTCAAGAGAACTAGCCTCCTCTGCATGTGGCTTTTCCACCCACCCCAGTGTTTACCTGATAAGACCCCTGTCCTTTTGTTTTATTTGTTCAAAAAAAAAATCCTTGTCCTTCAAAGTTAAGGAGGAAAATTGCATCAACAGCTATTAAAGAAGATAATGATCCCCCTTAGAGAATTCTCTTTTAAACAACTTTATTTCTGGAACATATTTCTTTGCAGCTATGGGCAAATCCTCACACTTTTTAAGTCTAAAGAGTTCGTGTTTGGTGTTAGACACAAGATACTGCTCCCTGATTTACACCTGTTTCTCAAGCCTGAAGGTAAAAGTCAAAAAGCTGAGCACACTTATCAGTGGCATTCTTAGAATGCTTGTAAACTTCACTCTTACACCTAAGTGTGGAAAGGAGAGAGGGAGGTGAGAGAGAGAGAGACAGACAGACAGAGACAGACAGAAACAGGCCTTTGTAGACCACTTTATTCATATTCCACCTAAGCTAACCTCTTCTCTTTCATTTATTAATATTTCACTTCAAATTACCTAGCATATGACTTGTCCACTACCTTGATGTCTTTCTCAGTACCCTGTGCTTTCTTAAGGATACTGCTCCAGTTTCTTTTGCTCTCTCTCTCTCTCTCTCTCTCTCTCTCTCTCTCTCTCTCTCTCTCTCTCTCTCCCTACTAGGTCCTCTTCTCAAGTTCAAATACTGTATCTCTATTATTAAAAACAAAAACAAGTCTCCCTTTCTAAAATTTTTCTTTTAGCCATTGTCATTTATATTTCTTCCCTTCACATTTTTCAAAATGTGGACTTTTCATCCATGTGAAATTGATTTGTGTAAGCAGTTTGAGGGAGGGCTCCAATTTCACGTTTTCCCCATGCCATTATTAATTGATCCTGCTACATGTATTAATTTTTTCTTTTCCCAGGAATATTTCATGTTACTTACAACATATATAAAAATAGATGTAAATGCTCTTCATTGTGAGTGTTCTGTTTTGTTATATCATTCAACAGTTTGTAAACCATACTTTTTAGCTTTAAAATAATTTTAAAGTCTTGAGCCACAAAACTATTCATCTTATTTTTCGGAAATAAATTAGCTATTCATTTTTTTTCTTTCATTCTATGTAAGTTTAATAAACAATCAGTCAAAAATACGATGCAGGAATAATCTGCTTTTGATAATGCTAGACAATTTGTATGTATTTATAATTGTTAAGCCTTTAAGTTATTTTAATAAGAATATATTGATAGCTTAAATTTTTGCTGCAGTGTAATTAGGACAATTACTTAGGTGCCAGGATGTTTAGTAAAATTGTTCTCTTCTCCACTATCATATTATGAAAATGTTTAAATGCATATAAAAGTGCCAAGTACATAGTGGCACAGTACTTACTTGTCTAGCAAACATAAGTTCCTGAGTTCAGTTATCAGTAGCAAATATAAATAAATGAATCAATAAGTACACATAAAAGGTTAAATAAATAATAAAATATGATGCAGGTGTTAGAAATCTAGGTAGAACTGTTGGTAACATTTTGCCTTTTAGGGCAGGCTCGATAGCTCAATGGACTAAGCACTTGCTTGGGTAAGTATAGGGACCCAGGTTCAGTCTCTGGCACCACCGGCTGCTCTGGTTACTGGGTGCACTGAGTTGGCAACGGAATTTTGATGTGGGATTGTGTGCCTATAATCCCAGCACTGGGGAGACTGAACCAAGAGGATCACTAAGAATTCCAGCTGCATAGTGAGATCCTGCACAAAAAATAAAAAATAAAAATAAAAAATAAGTATTTTGCCCTTTCAGAGTAAGTTGCAGACATAATGATAATTTTAAAAGTAAAGATTACTAATTTCCATTGGTTTATTGAAAGGAACAGTTAATGCTTAATTAATTGATCAATTTTGCATGTCTACATCTGCTAATCTGAACAACTGCTTTGGAAAGAATAACATGCAATATTGTTAACCATTGTTAATTTTCCTTTTATTTTGTTTTGAAATTCTATATCACTTTTATTGTTTTTTCTTATTTTTTATTCTTTATAAATTAAAAAAGTGATGTGAAATGAATACACACTTCTCAGAGAAAGAAATATAAATGGAAAATAAATGCATGAAAAAATGTTCCACAGCCCTGGTCATTCAAGAAAAATGCAAATTAAATAAACATTATTAAAATACCATCTCACCCCAGAAAGAATGGCTGTCATAAAGAAATCAGCTAATCACAAATGCTGGAGAGGCTCTTGGGAAAAAGGAATCCTTCTCCACTGTTGGTGGGAATGTAGACTGGTACAACCACTGTGGAAATCGGTGTAGAGACTCCTCAGATAACTAGGATTCAAAGTCTCATTCAACCCACCTATTTCCCTTCTGGGATTTTTTTTTTTTCAAAAGAACTGAAAACCTCATACCACAGTGATATAAACATAAGCGATATAAACCTGTGCTGCTATAAATGTGCACCTATGTTTATAGCAGCACAGGTTTTCATAGCCAAATCTTACAAACAACAGGGATGTCCATCACCTGATAAAATGGATAAAAGAGATGTGGTATTTTCATACAATGGAGTATTACTTAGCTGTAAAGAAAGACAAACGAGGGCTTTATAGGTAAACAGGTGCAACTAGAGGCTATCATCATAACTGAAATAAATCAGACCCACATATGCAAATATTATTTTGTCTCCCTTGTATAAGTACCTGAAAAAATAAATACAATCTGAAAAGTATAATAGATATAGTAAAGTGGAAAGAAACTGAATGTATGGAATAAACAACAAAGATGGAGAGTAAGAAGAAAAGACAGGAACAGAAAGAAGTTGAAAATCTTGTAAGTATATATAGATGATGGCTGAGATTGTTGTATTACTAATTTTCATTTCAGTTTTTTGAAAATAATAGTTAATATTTGAAGTTTTCACTTTGACTAACTGTAATGCTAACATCTGCAACCTGCAACTGCGTTGAAGACACAAATGTGTAATGCAAAACAGGGTTCAATGCTTCTCATCTTGCTCTTCTAAATACATCCACTTCTAATGTCTTATCAATTATTATTATGCTTTCTTTAATATAAATTTAAAAATAATAAAATTAAAAAGTCAAGAAAAAATTAAGGATTATTGAAAGCAAGCATTAATGTTCAATTATTTGTTCACTCTTGAAAACTTGTATCTGTGAATCTAAGCAACACATTTGATAATAATAATCTGTAACGTAAAAAGTGAAGATAATCCTACCCTTCCTCCTTAAAGGAAATATTTTCCTATGTAATCACAGTATGAATATTGCCTTAAAGAAAAGAAAATGTAAACCTCTTATATAACAATGTGAGCACATTTTCTTCAGGAAAATATCTATTGCTCATTAATGCAGCAATAAATTTTTTAAAATGTGCTTTTTTAAATTTTTTAACTTTTTTACTTTATAATAATTATTATTATTTATTAATTTTGTTAGAATTAGCAATGAGAGAGTTCAAAACTGACTATTGTGATAGTTTCAATAATTAATACATTGTATATTGTTGTCTTAGTGGTTATTCATTGTACAAGATGCAGACATGATCCTGTCTGTAAATACTATTAGAACAATCATTCTATTAATTGAATTAAAAGAATGTAACTATACATACATACATACATATATATATATATATATATATATATATATATGGTTTTTTTTTTTTTTTTTTTTTGGTGGAACTGGGGATTGAACTCAGGCCCTTGCGCTTGCCAGGGAAGCACTTATTCCACTGAGCCATCTCCCCAGCCCCCATATATATATATATATACACACATACATATATACATATAATTATAAAATAGTTATTATATATATATTCTTTAAATATATAGATACAAAACAGCTGTTCATTTGTATCTCATTTTCTTTCTTCAGTTTTGTCAGAGAATAATATACCATTGTCATTTAAATATTGTAGGTGTGTTAATTCAGCAAAATATTACAATAGTTCCGTAGTCCATAATAGTAGTGGGTATTCTGTAAAACTGGCAATGTCAGAAGTTGGTGACTTGAGCCTTTTAAACCTCAGCATATTAAGATGGATTAACTTTTTATACTTTGTTTTAATACTTTTCTGCTGTATGTTTCAGACCAAGTTAAAGCAAGACTTACATAACAAGAAATGCAGCTTTTGAATCTGACAAGATCAGTCAAATCCCCTGAGGATTTATCCTGAAATCCTATACCGCAGTTTGTAGATCTTTTGTCAGTGTGAGCCATATGGATGAGTCATGGCCTTTGCTTGACCAATTTGTGAAAGCCTGAGAGAATGTTTTCTCTCCGTGTGACTTTCCTTAGGCACACTCTACTTCATCCAGCACTTTCCTTTGCGGTCCCATAATCTCCTTGATCAGAAAATTTGGGACACAACTGAGTTACATGCTGTTATAGTACAGGTTCTCCCATGTCCTGAGTCTTCACTGACCTTGAAAGGCTAGGGCCAAAATGTTAGATATTCTTGCAGCCCTCCTTTTTCTCTAATTTCTGGACTGCAATTATGTTGTGAGCCCTCCAGAAGAGAAACTTATTGTTATTACCCTACAACATAGGCAGTTTAATCTCACAATCTGTCTGAATAGCAAACATCTTAGGCATAACATGGAGCAGGTATTTTCCATCAAGTATTGATATGTTAAATTTTAAATCCCTACAGAATATGAAGGAAAAAATTAAAAAATAAAAATATATTTTAACAAATAGGAAATAATTACATAATTATACACTGAAGTTTAGAAATCTAACCATATAAAGTATTGTAGCAGCACAGTCCTGTAACATTTTTTCTTGTCTCTTGTTTTCATTTATTACAAATTTTAAAAACAAACATTTACTTGAGAGACAGTGTGGCAGTAACTGGAATGTCAAGACAAGAAAAATGTATTTAAAAGACCAGAATGACAGGCATTCCAAGCATGTCCCTACTATTATACATTGCTATCTTCAGTGCAGTTGCTTAGCTCACAGGTATCATCATTATAGTTATTCAGGGTGAGAATCCTACCAATTAACTGCTAGTTTCAAAAACCAGCTGAAGATTCTCAGGATCACTGCCTTACCCATCTTGTACATATAAATATATGCCTTTGCCCCTATCATGTTTCATAGCTTTTATCCTTGCCCTCTCTTCATTGTCTAATCCTCAAGTTCTCGCTTTTCTTTTAATTCTGTTATATCTTTCTATTTGTATTTATTCTCTTGAGTTATTATACTAGGGACACTCTATGACATTTACACATGTGCATCTGGTTTATTTTACTTATTAATATATCTTCAACTGACATCCACTTAAATATGAAGGCTTTAAGTTTGTTATTCTTTATAGCTGAATAATACTCTATTGTATAAGAATACCACAACTTTTCCATTCATTCCTCAGGTGACGAATGTCTTGGTTGTTTCCAAGATTTGGCTATTACAAATTGTGCTGTTATAAACACAGGTACACATATATCAGTATGATATGATGTTCTCAGTTTCTCCAGGAAAATTCCCAGTAGGGGGATAACTGGTTTGAATGGAACTTTCTGTCCTAGTTTTTTAAAGAGTCTCCACACTAATTTTCATAATGATTGCACCAGTCTACATTCCCACCAGCAGTGGAGAAGGACTGTTTTTTCCCACAGGCTCTCCCACATTTATTGTTGGCAAATTTTTTTATGATAGCCATTCTTTTCTGAGGTGAGATTATATCTCAGTGTTGTTTTAATTTGCATTTCACAGATGGCTAGTGATGCCGAACATTTTTTCATATATTTATTCACTTCTTTAATTTCATCCTCTAAGAAGTGTGTGTTCATCTCAGATACCAATTTCTGGATTAGGTCTTTAAGTTTTGGGGCCCCAATATTCTTTAGTTCTTTATAAATTTTAGAGAACAGACCTTTATTTGCATGCTTATTAGTTAATATATTTTCCAAATTTGTCAGTTGTCTTTTCACCTTGTTGGTAATTTCTTTTGATGTGAAAAAACTTCTCAATAAGTGATGATCCTGGTTGTTAATTCTTTCAAGTGTTACCTGTGCATTCGATATTTGTTCATGACCTCCTTGCCTACCCCTATGTCTTCAAGTATTCCACCTACTTTCTCTTCCAGATTTAGTGTTTCTAAATGTTTAGCGTTTTAATGTTTAGATCTTTAATCCATTTTGACTTTAGCTTAGTGCATGATGATAGACCTGGGTCAAGTTCTAGTTTTTGGCATGCAGAGAGCCAGTTTTTCTAGCACTATTTGTTAAAGAGGCAAGCATGTTTGGCCCCTTTTTCAAAGATTAGGTGGCTTAGTGTGTTTGTCCAGGCTTCTGAGTCTCCTAATATATTCCATTGATCCTCAGATGTATTGCCAGGACCATGCTGATTTTATCACAGTAGTGGTGTGCTATTTTTATACAATGGAATATTATTCAGCTATTAAAAAAAATAAGCTCTAGGCTTTTATAGGTAAATGGATGCAACTAGAGGCCATAATCTTAAGTGAAATAAATGAGACCCACATATTTAAATGTAATACTGTCTCATTAGCGTAAGAACATGAAAGAAGAAATAAAATTTGAAAAATCACAATAGATACCATGAAAGGGAAAGAAAGTGCCTGAAGGAAAGGAACAACTCAGATGAGGGAAAAGAATAGAGAGAGAAAGAAGTGAAAAGCACACATATATGTATATAGTCAGGATGGGTTGCATAATTGTGCTGCTGATCTCTGCTGTTCTATTGAATGGAGTAGCTAATGCTCAAATTTTTCTCTCCTTTTTAATTTTTTATGAATTTTTGGCCACTTTTGCATTCTTCCATCTGGTAATCTGAATAACTAATTAGAAGACAACAATATGTAGTGTAACAATCTCTGTTGAATTCCCCTTCTATTTTTAGTTAAATTGTGTATAATTCCTGATGTTTTACTATTTTTTATTCTTTTTAAAAAAATATATCAGCATATATTTAAATAGCTCTCAATTGTCCACAAAGTATCTTACTCAGCTATGGTTTCCTTTAAAATATTCCAAGTAAAATTTACTTCTCTGGTTGTTACCTCTTTTTAGTGTCTCTTAATTGAGAATGCCCTCCATGTACTTTTTTTCTTTTTTAATGCTATTGACTTTTTGAAGAGACTGAGCCAGTTATCTCATAGAACTGCAACTATCTGACTTGACTTGACTGATTGCTTCCATCTGCATGTAATCAGTCTTGTTTCTTTTTCTCTTTTTTTTAAAAAAATAGACATTTAACCCATGACCTTCTCTCCAATCTACATCCTTAGCTCCCCTTTCATTTTCATTTTTCATTTTGAAACAGGGACTTACAAATTTGCCTAGGCTTTTCTCAAACTTGTTATCCTCCTGCCTCAACTGTCAGATGTGTGAGACCACATGCAACATCTTGTTTCTTTTATCTCCTATTGTCCTATAAATTAAAAAAAAACTTGTCTAAATAATAATTAGTTGAAAGTTAACTTTATATGGGGTGCTGTGCACATCATATTGTATTACAGATGGAATATAAAATCATATTGCCTTCTTATTGATAATGCCAATTTTAAACCTCTGATCAGCAAACAACAGGTCTTTCCCCTGAGTATTTTTGTTTTGAACCCTACAATTAGAAAGTGAATTGTTTGTCTCTGTGTGAATAATCATTCTTATTTATCATTTCACCTAATAGCTTTAACACATTTGATAACCATTACACTTAGTAATTTCACTGTGGAATTACAAAATAGGATGGCTTTTCCCAATTATATCATTTTCTGTATATATTAGTGATTATTTTTCCTTAAAAAACTTTTTCTATTATGAGTTAGAAAAAAGATACAGTTTCTTCTTTGCATTAATTGTTACTCATTATTATCATCAACTTTCAAAACAGAATTTTATGTAATAATCACCTCTGGTGGAGATTTAGCCTATGAAACCTTCAGTCGGATAAAACTTTATTAGTCTTTGTATGCTTTTGTCCTCACCCAAGAAAATACCAAGATAACTTTATTTTTTCCTAAAGCCTCGAATAGACCATTTAAATTTTTTAAATATGAATTATAGTGCAAACCAAAATTAGGGCACTACATTTTATTATTAGTAGGAAGATATTCTCTTTTTTACTTTTTTATTTTAAAGATAAAAAATTATAAAAGCAATACAGACAATACAATGTCTTCAAAACATGACAATAGGAGATTAACAATATTTAATAGTATATATTATTGTCTCGGTATAGTTCTCAGATTATAAGACACAAGCATGGAAGATAAAACAAACAATGTAAGGAATGTTCCTTTTAATGAGATAATAGAAATTAGTAGTGTAATTATTTTAGTTAATCTATTTATCTATATATAGATATAGATATAAATATTTCCTTTTTTCCCTTTCCTTTATCCTATTCTTCCCTTTTGTGAAGTTTCTTCCCCGTTTACAGTATGTATGTACTTTTGGAGTTTATTTATTCTTTCAGTTTCTTATACTAGGGAGAGAATATGTTTACACATGAGAATCTGATTTATTTCACTGAAGAGTATGGTCTCAAATTGCATTAATTTACCTATAAAACTCCAGGTTTACCCTTCTTTATAGCTGAGTAGTACTCAACTGCATAGCATTATCATATCTTTTTTATACATTTCTCATTTGATGAACATTTTGTCTTCTTTTAAAGATTTAGCTATCACAAATTGGATTGTAATAAACACGGTGCACATATTTTATATTGATACATTTTTAATTCTTCTGGAAAGATACTTAAAAGGGGAACAAGTGGTCAAATGAGACCTCTAATCCTAGTTTTTTGAGGAATTGCTGAACTGATTCCATAATGGTTGTACCAGTCTACACTCCTACTAAAAGTGGAGATAGGTTCCATTTTCCCTACAGTTCTCCCTCTCCCCCAGCAATTGATATTCTTTGATTTCTTGATTTTTAACCATTCTTTATAGGGAAAGATGGAATCTCAGTGTTGATTTAATTTGCATTTTGCAAATAACCAATGATGTTGAACATTTTTGCTATATTTATTTGCAAACAACTGAAAATGACCCACAGTTGATACATGTTAAAATGATCAGTAAAGCATTTGAAAATAAAGATTATAAATGTGTTCCATGCCCTTTCCATTCCAAACCCAGGCCTGCATGTGTATGTATGTGCCCACTCATCTCTCACCAGGTCCCTTTCCAGCAAGCACCCAGGCCTAGCATGTGTGTAGGACCATCCATATACTTGTAGGAACCTCATCCATCAGACAAGCCTGGTGTGGAGTGCTGGGGCAGAAATTACTTCAGAGAAGCTAGGGGCCAGACCCATCAAGCTAATCCAGAAGTTGAACATCTTGTTAGAGGAATGCAGTGTGTTCACTTTCATGGGCTACAGCAGGAAGAAGTACAGCACAGCAGCAAGACCCAAGCCCACCTGGATAAGTTTGAATTTGGTAGATCAGGACATGATAAGCTGAGACACTTTGCTAGACCCAGATCTGTAGAGCATCCTCTCTCATTCTCTTTTGATTGAGAGAGGGGGCAACAGGTAATCAGGGTGAACTTGTCTGCCTGGAAGACCTGAGATACATTAAGGGAAAGTAATCAGATAGAATTTATGGGGACTAACTTAAGTACAAATTCCCAATGTAATATCTCCTTAGTTACAGAGACATAATGTTTGATGTTATGGTCTAAAATGCAAACCCATTAGTTACAAAAGTTTGTCAATTGCTGCATATCACTACCCATTATTAGTGTTCCTAATTGTAGTTCTGTAAATACAAAACTGTAACTGACGTAACCACATAATCTTTCTTGGGTAAGAATACCAGCTATTAAGAATGATAAGTTTGAAGCATTTATACTGAAGTGGATGCCACTTGAACATATACTCATAAGTGAAATAAACCAGACACACATGTGTAAATATCATAGTCTCCCTAGTATAACAAGCAAAAAGCAGAAATACAAAAGGAAACGTACAACAACAACTAAAATCAATTGATTCAGATAAGGCATAGTGAATGGCATATGCTGCAGGATACTAATCAGCTTTTCTTCTGGATGGTTAACAACCTAAGTTCACAAATTAGAGTTGGAGAAATAGAAGAGCCACAAAGCCAGCCAACATTTTGGCCCTTGCCTTTCAAGGTCAGCGAAGACTCAGGACATAGGAGAACCTGTACTGCAACATCACGAAATTCAGTTGACTTCCAAATTTTCTGAACAAGGAGATTATGGAGCCACAGAGGAAAGAGATTGAAGTTCTATAGTGTGCCTGGGGAGAGTCCCATGGAGAGAAAACTTTCTCTCAGGCTCTCACAGAGAGCAAACTGGTCAAGCATTGGCCGTGACTCATCCACATGGATGACACAGACAAAGGATCTACAGAATAATGTACAGGACTACAAGATAAACCCTGAGAGGACTTCACTGACCACATAAGAAACATAAAGTACATGTGTTGGCATATAAGTCTTGCTCTATCTAGGTCTTAACCATCCAGCAGAAAAGTATAAAAATGAAGTATACATCGTGGGGCCATAATATTAAGCTGAGCTATAAATGGTTATGTTAGGCAACTTCTTTGAATAACTCACTATTGTTCTGGAATGCTGGATTGTGTTGGACTGTGGTGTCGAGTTCATGCACCTAAGTTAGTTGAATGACAATGGAGTGCCCACCTTTGACAGGTGTAGACAAAGGAAGGGGTATAGAAAGAAAAAATCATGATGTGTGTGTATAGACAGTACAGTTGGGATAGATAATGCTGTGCTTCTACATAATCCTATGAGAGGTAAGATCTGCACTAATGGTGGTTGGACAGGATATTATGTCAGCTTCCAGTACTATGGTCATCTACTAGGAAAATAATTGTTGAATTTTTGATATAATTCATGTATAAAAAATAAGATAAGTAAGCAGCTACACTCTTAATTTACTGATAAGAGACACCTGCTAAAATAATATCTGTAAATATAATGTCATGTATGCACCTTGTACGATACCAAAACAGTATGAAAACAGTTTGCAATGTATTAATTTATCAAATCTGTCTTGTTAAGGTGTCTTGAAACTGTCTGATTGATATTTGTACTTCAATAAAATAAAAAATAAATTAAAAAAAAATATATATATAAATCAATTTTAAAAAATCACATTACTTTTTTTGTGTGTATGGTACTGGGGATTGAATTCAGGACCTTGTGCATGCCAGGCAGGTGCTTAGCCATTGTGTATTCTCCCTAGCCCTCAATTTACTTTACTGTGCTAACAAGGAACATATGGACATAAAAAATAAAAGCCTCTTAGGTCTGAGGATCTGGCTCAGTGGCAGAAGACCTGCCCAGGATGCTCTCCACCTTCATGAAAGAAACAAACAAATATGCATTTTAAAAATGAATAAAGTATAAATTTAGTAAAATACATGCAGAGTATGTGTGTCAAAACCTTATAATACTGATGAAAGAAATCAAAGAAGTTCTAAACAAACATGCATGTTCATGGACTGCAAGATTCAATACGACTGTCATTTTATAGCTGTGAGCAAAACTCTGTTCTAGAATGTGTATGAAAAAAAAAAAAAGACAACATAATAGCTAAGGCAATTCTGAATCCTAAAACAGGAAGAATTAACATGCCATATTTAAAACCTGTTACACAGGGTAGGATTCTCACCCCGACTGATACCTGTGAACCAAGCAACTGCACTGAATTTAACAAAGTGTAATAGAAGGGTCACACTCCAAATGCCTGCCATTCTGGTCCTCTAAATATGTACTTCTTGTCATGACATACCAGCTATTACTATACTGCCCTTTTACAAAGGGTAGTAAATGAAAAATAAGACAAAAAATGTCACAATACAGTCGTGATACAATGCTACTATGCTGTATATGGGTGGATTTCTAAATATCTATGTAAATATATGTAAATGTTCATTCCTATTTTATTTTTTTTCTTCTTCATATTCTTATGGACTTAGAGTTTAGTATCTCAATACTTGATGGAGAATACATGTTCCATGTTATTCCTATGATGTCTGATATTTAGACTAATAGTGTGGGTAAACTGAACTGGTGTCTGTGTTTATAACAGTACAATTTGTAGCAGCCAAATCTTGTAAATAAAAAAAAAAATACCTGTTAGCTGAATAATGGATGAAAAAGATGCAGTTTATACACCATGGAGTATTACTCAGTTATAAAGAAAATAATTTCAAAGCCTTTGTAGGAAAGTGGATGCAACTTGAAGCTATACTCATAAGTGAAATAAATCAGACCCAGTGTGTAAATATCATATTGTCTCTTAGTGTAAGAACTCAAAAAAGAAAAGTAATAAAAATTGAAAAGCATAACACAGTGAAATAGAAATAGAGAACTTAAGGAATAAACAATGCAGAAGGGGCTGGGGAGATGGCTCAGTGCAATAAGCACTTCCCTGGCAAGTGCAAGGGTGTGAGTTCAATCCCCAGTTCAAAAAAATAAACAAACAAACAAAACAACAATGTAGAGAGTGAAAGGAAGAAGTTAGGAAATATAGTAGGGGCAAAGCCATTCATTTATATAAACAAAATGGTTAAGCCAATGATCATAAGGATTTCTATCAGGTTTTTTGGAAATAGCAGTTAATGGGTAGAATTCTCTTCCTCTATATGCTGATATCTGTGAATTAAGCAACTACATTAGGGACAGCAATGTGTAATACTAAAACCATTCTTAAAATACCTGTCATTTTGGTCTTCTAAATGTGTCCTGCTTCTAATATCACAATCATTATTGCTATACTCTCTGTAAAATGAATGCATGTAAAAATAGGAAATAAAAGTAAATGAAGGCCAAGCAAAACAAAATGTAGCAGGATGTAAAGCTAGCATATTGAATAAGGTTTAATTTCTAAATATCTGTCTAAAAATGTGTAATTGTTTTTTTAACATTCTACAGAAATTTAAATTTTAGTACATCCATGGTTGTTGGAAAATAGCAGTTTCATTTTATGTCTATGTTATGTGATATTTAGACAGTGATGTTAAGCTTAACAGCCTCTGTTCTAGGATAATAATATTAGTAAGCTTCTCTTCTGGGTATTGAACAGTTAAAGTCTGATGACCAAAAATTAGAGAGATAGATGGGCTAAGAAAAATAGCCAATACTTTGGTCTTAGTCCTTCTGACCTTCTAGGTCAGTGAGCACTCAGGACATAAGAGAATCTCTGCTGTGACATCCTGTGAATCAATGGTACCCCACATATTTTGATCAAGAAGGTCATGTGGCTAAAGAAGAAAGTGATCAATGATGTAGAGTATGCCTAAGAGAGTCACCTAGACAGAAAACATTCTCTCAGGCTTTTACAGAGAGAAAATTGGTCAAGCAGTGCCCAAGACTCATCCAGATAGCTGACAGTGACAAAAGATCCACAAGGTGCTGTATGTGGTTCCAAGGTAAATCCTGAAGGGATTTGACTGACCTTGTCAGATAGCAAAAGTCACATTTTTGGTTGTATAGGTCTTGCTTTATCTTGGTCTTAACCATCCAGCAGAAAAATATAACCATGAGGTATAAAAAGTAAACCTATATTAATAAGCTGATCTGTAAAAGGTTCAGGTCAACAACTTTGGACTATTTCCAGTTGTGCTGATATCTCACTAGTATTATGGATTATTGGAGTATATTGGGTTATTTTGCTGAATTAAAGTGCCTACAATGTTTGGACTGACATCAAGTATGAAAAGGTCCTTTAAAGACTTCCTCAAATGCAGCTTCTCCAACTGCAGTAGAACACCCATCTTTGACAAAACAACACAAAAAAGTGGAATATAAATAATGCACTGTTGGTTAGTTAAGTTAGTTAGTATTGATATACAGCTACTTCCTCTTAGTTCAATGAGAAAAAGTTTTGTGGTAATAGTGTTTAGACAAGATATCACGTCTACATTTTGTCCTCTGAATAACTACTATGAATGCAACCATATACAACGCATTATTATTGTAAGTGTCCTACTAACCTGTTTTGAAACTGTCTCATTGCTATTTTATCTTTTTGCTCATCAGAATGAATGAAATTTAAAATAAAAAAGAATCACTTCATTCTTTAAAAGGAAAAGTATGTGTGTGTTTATTCATATTGCAGGTAGAATACTTCCTCTAATATATGTGCAAATTTTGCATAGATTTAAGCATGATGCATGTGGAATTGAATTTTATTCTGCAGTATCAAGTAGCTTCACAATATGCAGGTTCCAGTGAAAAATGAAAATATAGGTCCTTTGTTTAAAAATTATTAAGGATTTCAGGATATTGAAAACAGAACATTAAACCAAGCAAGAAACCCTTCTAAGCACAAGGCTCTGTGACTTTCCTGGGCACACATCTATCTGACCCACCACATGGAGGCACTTTCTTAAAAAGGACCAGGCAGCTAGCTCTGCAGTTGAAGCCCACATAACAACAATGTTACTCAGGTTTCTTTATATAAGACTAAGAATTGTATCCTCAACCTAAAAACAAAACATTTTAAATTATCTAAGATATCAATCCTCACTGGCATAGTGCCACCATAGAGCTTTTCTAATCAATGGACAGTCTAGTAAATGTAAAGTATCTATGCATTTTGTCTGTCATAATATCTGCCTCTTTACCAATGAATTCAATAGAAACAAATGTTCTTATCTGACAAAGAATTAGGGGGATACAAACGTTCTTATTTTACAAACTGAAAGATATTAAGTAACTTCCATAAGACCACTTAGCTAGTAAATTAAGGAGCTACTAGTTAAGCCCAGTTTTTTCATTACACCATGCCACTTCTTTCATAGGATATACAGAAAGCACAATCAGTCACACAGTAATAAGGTGCATTGGGAGACATTCAGTTTGTGCTTTAAGCAAATAAAAATTTACTCTTGTTTTCTCTGTGTTTCCAGTTAACCACAGATTCTTCAAACATGGGCACAATTGTAGCTATACAGAAGACAATATATGATATTTTAAAAGAACAGTCTATTCTTCTGAGGGTTGGTATGATCCCTACTGGGAATGTTGTCATGGTCATTCTCAAATATCAGGGGCAGATGCAGTCTATTAGGAATTACAAGGCCAGCTGTTGTTTTATATCATTAGACTTTTGCAACCAACTGGGAAAAATTTACTTCTGCCAAGAGGCAAGTCTCCAGACTCTGCAACAAATATCAATTCCAATTTGGTTGAAATTGTACAGGGTCAATTTTCTGTTTCTCGTGGTTCCAGAAGTGATTTTCTGCATGTTGGTTGGAGCTCAACCTGAAGTATAACACATTTTCCACGAAGATTTAAGAAGATGGGCATTTAATCTACCCCCTGAAAAAGAATAAGGGCACACATTTTCCATTTAGATTGAGGATCATATACAATTACTTGAGCCATCTACACTAGAACTTGAGCATAAACTTGTCTGGTTCTTTGACCTAGGAACAATATATGATTTGCAGAACCAATCATCTTGCCTTGGACAAGGCAAAGATTTGCAATTTGTTATTCTCTCTTGTGAACAATTACATTGTCCAGTAAAGGTTATTAGCCATCCAGCAATTCACAAGTGGCTCTCCTTGGCAAAACTTGACTTTGAGTCTAACAGCAATCTGATGATTTCATAGTATTCTAGAATCATGAAGTGTTAACATTGGAAGGGAATGTAGTAATCACATAATCTAAATACATCATTTTACCAAAGAGGACCCTAATGCTTAGAGATGTTTCAAGGTGGCTGCAGTCATAAAACCAGCAGACAACCTGGTCCTGGAAACTAAAGCTCCTCATCCAGCCTAGTTTCCATTCCATTATTTCACAACTGCCTTGTTTTTACTTAGTTGATGTTTGAAACTCCATTTGCTTTCATTCTGCAAGCAGTTTACAGGTCAGAAGGAAAGTCCTTTAAAATAGAAACACTGAAATGAATCAAGTTTTAATGAGCACATGCTTACTTTCTTAAAATAAGCAAAAAAAGCATTGAGCAGGGTGCCTTCTGTATAGAGAGATTTGAAACTTAATTCTATTGACTTATTCAATCAACAAAAGTGTATTGACCATAAAAATAACAGGTGCTTATGAGGATGGAATTTATATCATATTTCCAACAAGTTAAATAAGACGTGGTCCTTGAACTAAAGGAGCATTGTTCAGTAATCCAGTGGAACAGACATGTAGTTGATAAGTTTAATAATCACATGGGAAGAAAATAACTTTGCTATAAGGCTATGTTGTGTACGCAGTGCATGTACTCAAGTAATATTGCCGATAGGTTCATTATGTGACTGAGTTTGCTGTGAGGAATGGCACCCAGTCTGAAGGGGCAATGTGAGCCAAGGCTCAGCAGAAGAGAAGGTTCTGTTCTATTCTGGAATCCTGGAAGAGAGGCTGTGCAGCAAGTTAGCAAGATGGGCAAGTAGAAGAGCTAAGAGTTGTAGGAGACCTCAGAAGCTTTCAGGGGGTATAATCATGATGACAATGTGAATATTACAATAAGGGAATAAAGACGATCTAAACTGCATGTTTGGGGATGATGTAAAAGTGATTTTGGGTGTCGCTCGCATCCTCGCCAGCAAGGAAGACGCGACCACTGGTTGTCTCTGCAATGCTTTATTCTTCCATGGATTGAGTAGTTCTTCTTCCCCTGCTGCTCCTCCGCTCCTCCACGCCTCCTCCTCTCCCGCTCCTGACCTGGGCAAGCCCGCCCCAAGCTATATACCACAAGGCATCCAACCCTGGAGTGACACGTGGGCTCAGCCAATTGGTCCAGATACGCGGAAGGGAGCCACAGTCTTTGCCTTAGCCATATAAGGAGTTGTTTACTACAGAGAGCACTCACCCAGCGGGGGTGGGGGGTGGGGGGGGTGGAAGGCGGAAGCCATTCGCAGCTCTCTACATTTGGGAAAAGCCAGAGAACAAGGACAGTTAGTGAACAATTACAAATTCTTCCCTACCAATGAAAACTAGATAATCCCAATAACTGTGTTTAATTGTGTCACTTTTTCTCTTATGGAATATAAGTTCTTCTTCATTCCTCCAAACTTAACCTCTCCAAAACTAAACTTAATTTTCTTTGATTTTTTTCTGAACCTTATTTCATAGCTCTACATGTGTCTGTAAATTGTGACTTAATCCTTTCACTTGTGGTTTGTAGGCTGTATTATTGTAGTAATAGCCTCTTAAAATGCCTCCCTCCCTGAGACCATAATGTTAAGTGCACTAAAATCAGATATAAGAGCTTAAGAAAAATCTCTCCATATTTCTAGTCTTATTCTTCAATAATGTACCCAAAGAGTTATCAATAGGAAATTTTAAGACCCCATGGAGGAGCATCTGATAAAACCTGGATATCTTTTCTTCCCTTTTCTCTTCTCTTCTCTTCTCTTCTCTTCTCTTCTCTTCTCTTCTCTTCTCTTCTCTTCTCTTCTCTTCTCTTCTCTTCTCTTCTCTTCTCTTCTCTTCTCTTCGCTTCGCTTCGCTTCGCTTCGCTTCGCTTCGCTTCGCTTCTCTTCTCTTCTCTTCTCTTCTCTTCTCTTCTCTTCTCTTCTCTTCTCTTCTCTTCTCTTCTCTTCTCTTCTCTTCTCTTCTCTTCTCTTCTTCCCTTCCCTTCCCTTCCCTTCCCTTCCCTGCTCTGCTCTGCTCTCCTCTCTTCACCTCTCCTCTCCTCTCCTCTCTTCTCCTCTCTTCTTTTCTCTTCTCTTCTCATTTATTTTTAGAGTTCCAGGAATTGAGCTCAGGAACTTGTGTTTTCCAGGCATGTGCTTATGCCGCTGAGCTATATCCCTGGCCCTGACCTAGAGATATTTTTGATTATTATAGCTACAAGAGATGTCTTCCATTAGGCAGAGAGTAGGGGTGCACAGGATAACCTACCATGCACAAGACATCACACAAATCAAAGAATTACTTGACCAAAACATTAATAATGCTGAGGCTGAAAAATCCCTCATCTGTCATAATCATACCAGACACACTGATCTTGTTCATAAGAACAAAACTAAATATGGTAGGAATCTGCTAAAACCTCTTTGAAGGTTATCGATCTATTTCACTCTGAGTAAGGCCAAAGTTCATGCAATACACTCTGAGAGGCCCTGTGACATGGGTCCCAATTCTCTCTGATGTCTGATTCACAAACATATTATCTTAGTCACTTTCTTTTCACTGTCACAAGGGCGCTGACATCCACAAGGCATAGTGGAGGCACAGGAAAAAGAAAGCTGCTCACCTCATGGCAGCCAGGAAGCAGAGGGCACACCCTTCCAAGTCATTCCCCAGTGCCCGCCTCTTCCAGCCAGAGCCCACTTCCTACCAGAACATTTAACTACAAATCCACTAGTAGATTTACCCATGCTAGAATCTAATCACCTCCCCAAAACCTGACCTGCAAGCACAGCAGGTTTTGAAGGGACATAGAAACATAAAGCATACCATTGTCTACATGGAAACCCTAGACCTCTCTTCTAATCACTCACTTGGGCTGAGATGCTCCTCCTTGAGCTTTCCAATTTGCTAACTGTTTAGTCTTTCCAGTTCACATTATAAGCTGATA
>PVKA01032000.1:0-25732 GCA_004027165.1 Ctenomys sociabilis | reverse complement strand
TTTTTTTTTTTTCTTTTTTTTTTTTTTTTTTTTTTTTTTTTTTTTTTTTTTTTTTTTTTTTTTTTTTTTTTTTGCAGAACTGGGGATTGAACTCAGGCCCTTGCGCTTGCCAGGGAAGCACTTATTCCACTGAGCCATTTCCCCGGCTCTTGAATTCTCCTGTTTTCTACAACTAGTATATATTCTTTTTCTAATAAAAAAAAGTCATAGAAGTTGAGCTCACACAAACATATACACAGCTGTTACTTCCACCTGGCCCAGTCCTGGGGTGCCCACACCCCTTGTGTGAGTTTTCATTTTCTTTGGCTGGCAGGTATAACCATCTTGTCCTCTCCTGAGACACAGACAGCAGTAGCTATGGTGACCTCCTGCCTACAAAGTCCCAGGTGAGTGCTAATGACTGTCATTACTGGGATGGGAACCTTCCAGGGAGAGGTGAGTCATGGTTACCATGACGTCACCGGGTGGCTCACAGGGGACGGAACCATACCCAGCAGGACTGAACATGAAGACTCCTCTTCCCGGAACCCTGCAGCCTGTGCAGGTTTCCAAGAGCCTGGAGGGAGGAGAGTGTTGCCAGCTGGCTGGGGACCTGGTAGAAGACCATAGCAGCACCCCAGGCTCCCGAGACCCACAGGTCCTAGTCAGGATGCAGCTGATCTGGCCAGGTAGAGGCCCAGGCTAAAGTTGGGGTCCAGGTCCCTCCCTTGTGCCTGGTCTTGTTGGGACTATAAGCTGGCTGGGGCGTGGCTCCTTATGGTACCTGCAGAGGTCCAACAGGACCCTCAAGGGTACCTCTAACCTTTTGTGCATCACCTCCACTGCCATCCTACACAGAGTCAAAGCTGACAGCAGAGCGGAGTCCTCCTCCCAGGGGGGGGGGCATAACGAAGGTGGGGGGAGACTCCTGATTCAACTCAGCTCAGACAGAGCTGTACAAGGGCAAGGGAGGCGGGAGCAGGCTGCACCCTCTAGGAGGCAGTTCCCAAGTATCTTTTGTAGTCTGTTCTCTCTGGAGGCCAACAGGGGCTTGAGCTTGGAGCTTGGCAAGGTTCTAGCTGGGTGCGGTGTGCGTGTGAGTGAAGGCAGGACTCATGGTGCCCAGGTTGACCTTGAGCACCTTATGCGGTCCAGACTGGCCTCCAGTTCCTGGTGACCCTCCTGCCTCAGCCTCCCATGTGCTGGGATTACAGGTATGCAGCACATCCTGGCCCCTAAAATATTTTCAACCCTGAAGTCCAAGCCATTTTTCAAGCATGCTTTCCTTTGCAGCCTCCTCCCCTCTGGTTTTAAAAGGTTGTGTGTATTTTTATAATTGCAAGACCACATCTCCTGCACCTCTGCTACATGTGAGGTCCTTCAAAGTCTGAGTTTATGAGAAGAGCAAGGTATGTGTCCCACCCTCTGTTGGTGTGGCCTGGAGCTGAACAGTGGATCCCCAGCTGGTTGGGACAGTATGGCAGCCCGCACGTCTGTAGAGACAACAGTTTTGAGAGGCTGCAGAGAATGAGCCGAGGCCTGGAGGCAGCTGGCCATGCAGTGACACAGGCCAAGATGATGCAGCACAAAGGGCTGGCACAGGAAGCCGGAGCACTAGACAGGGCAGAGGCAGGCAGAGCCCTGCATGGCCAAGCCCTGCAAGGTCCCAGTCTTCGCAAGGATGAATAAGGCCGGGCTGCAGGGCGGACGGCTGAATGCACCCTGTGCTGGCAAAGAGGCCAGCGCAGGCCCTGGGCCTGAGCTCAGGCCTGCAGCACAGCTGTGTTGAGCTTATTCCTTCAGGTTGGAACCAGACAGGGCAGACCCAGGAGTCTAACTCTCCTTCTAAAATGAAAACAATGTAACAAAATAAATAGAAGACCTTGTGTAGGGTTCTGCCAGACAGAATGACTGCAGCGCCCCTTAGCAAGAGCTCTTGGATCTGTTCAGTCAGTCAGGCATGGGCCCGGCCCCAGAGAACAAGGCAGTAGACACAGCCCAGATACCACTGGGACAGAGGAAAGCTAGAGAAATTGTTCCTGCCAGGAGGAGAGAGGGCAACTGCCATCACGCAACATCATCCTGGAAGTGAAAAAAAGACACGAGGTAAAAACTACAGCACATCTGGGTGTGGACGTCATGTAGCATCAGGGCCGCATCATTAACTTTAGCGAGAGAGCACACTAATGCAAGACGCTTCTAGCAGGGAAAACTGGACACGCAGTTTATGGAGACCCTTGGCGCCATCTTCTTAATTCTCCACAAATTTATTCTAGAAAATAAAGCTTATTTTCAAAACACCAGCAGTTCTGGGGCTGGGGAGATAGCTCAGTGGTCTAAGCGCCTGCCTGGCAAGCACAGGATCTGGGTTTGATCCCCAGCACCACATACTGTGCTGGCTCCACCCCAGGTGTGTGCCTCAGTGGCACAGCGCCTGCCTGGCAAGCACAAGGTCCTGAGTTTGATTCCCAGTACTAAAAACCCCTCAAAATACCAGGTCAAAGGTCCAGAGCACAGACTCGGGCACTAGTCTGCCAGAATCTGGACGCAGCTTCTCCCAGCTGACTGTGTGATCTTGGGGACAAGCCACTTCACCCTCTGTGCCCTACTTCCTTCCAGCATGGTGTGGGGATCAGAGGGTCTCCTGACACTGTGGGACTTGGGATTTCTCCCCTACTGGGGGTCCCGGGCTGCACCAGCACTACCCAGGGTTATTTGATGGAAATAAAGCTAAAGATGCAGATTCATGGCCAGTATCCTAAGCCGGGGGACAGGGATATTAGCTGAGGGGTGGAGTTCTCTAAAGAAAAGGAGCATCTCTGAGGCTTCATTGTCCATGGCCACAGGAGCCCTGAATCTCTAGCTTGGCCTGGGATTCTTCCTGCTCGTGACTGCCAGGGTCAGAGTAAGTGATGCAGCCTGGTGCTACCTTGGGTGTCAGACTAGCACAAGTCAGTCCCCCACTGTCCTTCTGACTCTTTGTATTTCCCCAAAAGTTTCCTCCCAAATCTAGGACCCAGACATCTCCAGTCTCGATGTCCCCCTGGGCCCCAGGCACCTGGTGCCTCCACTGCCTGCACTTCGTAAGGGAGGGCCATCATCCTGGACAGTATGTGGAGGAAACGTGTGTGCCCTCCTACCGGGAAGTGCTTTTCTTGAAGACCAATCCTCTGTGCACCCAGGAGGCTGGCCACTGGCCTCCAGACAGCCAGACCTTGGCTCCCTCCCAGAGCCTTGCCCATCCCTGTGAAGGCCACTGCCTCTCCTGGGCTGCAGGGCAGCAAGGCCAATGCCACTACTGAGGTCTTCCTCAGAAAGGCTGAGTCTCCCCGTGCAGGTCTCCCACCCCCTGCCCCACACTGGACAGCTGGCTCTCACAAGCTCCCTTCCACAGAGGGGAAAGCCAAGCCCTGGGAGACGCAAAGGAAAGCAGGGGCCACCCACTTCTCTTGGAGGAGGGGCTGCATGCCCTGGCCACACTCCCCCTGGGCTGGCAGCTTGCCATGTCAGTCTTTCCTCCTGCCAATACCTAGCAGTGCCTGACACAGATCATGTGCCTCACAATAATCTGGGGTTTTCTGTGTACCCAGCATGAGAGGGCCTCCGGCAACTTGGCAAAGAGCAGTGTAGGAAATCAGCCTTTGCATCTTGGGCGGCCTTCAGATAGAAGCGTCTGTGGGACAGGACAGTCTGAGGAAGGAACAGCAAGCCTGGCTTTTTCTCATTTTCATTTTTTATATGGAAATTTCTAGTGCCAGGGCTCACTACCACAAGGTTGTAGTCGAGATTGGTAGCAGCTAGTGTGGCCCATGGACTGGCCCTCAGGAAGGGTGTGGAGGCTGATCTGAATCCTACCCCGGCCGTGGCTTTGACCCTTGAGCTGCAGGGTAGGGGCAACTCTGGGCCTCTAGGGGGGAGTCCAGGGGGAAACGACCACACTGAGCAATGTAGGAACAACTCAGTGCTCACCTAAGGGGGGCTTCCAACCTAGAATTCATAACTATTCTAATATCCAGAAAGTACAAATCCACAGACCTGGCGCCTTTGGAACGTACCTGTAACTCCAGCACTCTGGGAGGCTGAGGCAGGAGCTCTGCAAGTTCCTGCCCAGCCTGGGCAACCAAATTAGTTAGTGAGATCCTGAATTGAATAAAATAAAATAGCCAGGGATATATCTCAATGTGAAGATCTATCTGCAGTCTTGAAGTGCTGCAACACAAGGAGGAGCACACAGATGCACCCTCAGAGTCCATGCTGGCCGGCGGCAACAGCCATGGGGCAGGGACATTTGGGATCCAGGAACTTGTGCTGCCTTTGTCCACCTGACCTTCTGGTCAGGGAGCTGGAGCTAGAGGGGGCAGGTGGGTGAGGTGCGAGGCTACCTGAAGTTCACAAATTAGGAAGAACCACAAAGTAGGGGTGAACCACAAACGACAGATGGTCCAAGCCAGGGAAGCACCACAGGGTGCTTCCTGAAGGCAGATGTCATGCAGGGATCAGACCTAAGCAGCAGGTAAGATGGGGCAACTGCCAGGACGCACTTAGGACAAGTGGGAGAGCCGGGCCCTTGGTGAACCAAGGGAAGCTCTGGCCTGCACTGTCAGTGCTGGAGCTCGGTGTGGCTTTGCCAGGCATCTCCTGCGCACTGCACATGACCCTCTTGGGGCTGTGCATGCAGAGGGCTGAGGGCTTCTCAATAGAAACTCACTAAGCAGATCATTAAAGATGACTGGCTGTGGAATGTGTGACCCCAAAGTGCTGCGCAGCCTGAATGCTTTAGCTCTGTGTGCTCGGCCCTGGAGGCCATCATCCATACAGCGCACGGCAACTCAGCCCCTGTGGCATGTCAGAGTTGTGGGCGGATGCAGCCCAGGCTGATGGGGGAGCAGGTTTGGTGACCTGTGGTGTGGATCCACCACAGATCGCCTGGCCTCCTAGATGGTGGCTGGTTTTCTGGATCTGCCCTGTCGGTATCAACAGCCTGTGATTCCCTGGCAGCTTCTCTGAAAGATAAGCGTTTCCTGGGGTTCCAGCAGGGTCCCCAGCCGCCGAGGAGCAGAAGTGGAGTTGGCACAATACCCACGCTTCCCTGGAAGTGTCCACACAGTGCCACTTTGCTGCTATTAGCAGGGCCCTCTCTGCCCATCAGAAGGCATAAATAGGGCCACACAGGGACAAGGAGGCCGTTTGTCACACTCATGTGGGATGAGGTTGATGGTTATTTCTCTCCCCAGGAAAACCTTAAAAATGTAATATTACTTTTCAGATTTCTTTATGACTCCCTGCAGCTCCAAAGTCCAAGTCACAGTGAAGGAATAAGTGAGCTGGTCCAGTGGCTGGCAGGCTGGTGGGGTTCCACGTCACAGCCTCTGGAAGCCACCGCTTTGCTGGTTTTCTATATGTTCCAGTGATTTTTATGCAGATTGGCATGTTTTTATTTTCATCTAGAAGGGAATCGAATATTTTGTTCTTGAGACAGGGTCTTGCTCTGTTTCCCAAGTGCTGGGATTACAGACATGTGCCACTATGCCTGGCTGGGAAGAGAACACTCAAAAGCTCTGGAAAGGAGATCTTAAATATTTTGTAAATGCATAAACTCCTCTGACTCCCCATTAAAAGGTAAAGTCCAATAATGTAAAGCCATCCAGAAGACAGAAACTGTCTTGGTCTATCTTCCCGTGACACTTGACACCAACGTCCCCACAGGGCCTCTGACAAAGGTCTATGTTGTTCCCTCTGGCTCCACCTGTGGCAACAAGAATAGGGACTCTAAATATGCCTATAGTACTCAAAGAGGAAGTGGCTGTCTATTCAAATCAAGTGTCTTCCAGGTGGAAATAGTGCCTAAAAATGATCTTCGGGGAGGCTTGATCTTGGGAGGTGCCAGCCATGCAGTGGTCAGCATGGTTATGGAGTGCTTACCGTGTGCAGGCCTGACTGGGGTGAGGCTGGCTACGGGGCCTCGTAGAAAGCATGGCGAAGGGAGGCCCCAAGCAGGGTGAGCGCTCAGAGGAGGCATGGGGGCAGGGTGCTCACCGACACCTTGACCAGTGGTGACTGGGACCCAGCCAGCCGCGTGTCAGTCTAGGTGACAAATCATGCCCAAAGCCCTGGCTCCATTCTTTCCAGCTTCCTGTCCTCCTACGATCTTCTGCTTCCCAAGGGGCAGCGTCCATGGAGGACTGGGTATGGTGGAAACTTCTCCATGCAGCACTCTGGGAGCCCCAGAAGGGCTCATGGCAGTGTAAGCTTTGAAGGAAAGGCCTCAAAACAACAGCCAATGGGGACGCTGCCTGGTTTCCAGCAGAAGAGAGATGGCATGTATCCCAGGAGAGCTGTTCACAAAAGCGGGTGGCCGGCACCACTGAGAGTGCCCCTGTTGGGGAACTTGGCCAAGGACAGTGTACAGGGCCTGGGCAGCAGGGGCCTGAGCCTGGGGCACAGGAGGTGAGAGGACAAAGGAGAATCCGACTCCTCACGCGCTACAGGGCAGCAGGAGACCAGGGAGGCGTTCTCCTTTTCTTTGTGCTTTTCTCTATTTCTGTAATATTCTCCAGTGAGTGAAGGACTCCTGGGATTGGGGGTAGCATAATTGTTAAATTAAAAAGCAAAAACCAAACTGCAGCACCAATAACAACAAGGAAAGGTCCCCAGAGGACACCTAAAATACAGGAACTGTGACTATCTGAGTGGGAAAGGAGGCCCCAAGCCTGCTGCACTCTGAGCCCCTACCGGTGGTGCCCCATGGGACCTGAGCTCAAGGAATGTGAACCTGCCTGGCTCTCAGCTCAGCTCTTGGGAGGAGAGTCACGGGGCTGGAGGGAGGGAGAAGGCGTGTGCTGGGGGAGGAAGGTCTCCAAGAGGGACACAGCAGCCATGGACTCGAGGCCACATTTCATGGGTGTTCTGCTGCCCCTCCCTTTGCTCTTTGCTGTTTTCTACCACAATGAGCTGCTGCCCTCTGCCCTGTGCCCCTCTGCCTTGGAGCCAGCTGAGTATGGACTGAAACCTCCACTAACTGTGAGCTAAATAAACCTTTCCTTCCTTAATTTTGGGTGTTGGGTATTTTGTTCCTGCAATGAGAGAAAAGTAACTGAGACAACGGGAGAGCCTCAGGACAGCCAGCCAGTCCCTGTGTCTCGCCTCCCCAGGACTGTGGGGCTTGCTGCCCAGAGCCTGTGACCCTGAGCAGCACACACATGGTGGCCAGAGGCAGGTGAGAGGGATCTGCCTACCTCTCACTAGGCAGTCTCTCTCTCTCTTGGGTATCACCTCCTCCATCTTTCCTTGCCTTCATGGAAGTCCTTGTGGCAGAACCTCGCTGACTGTCACTTGTGGGGTCTCTCCCTCCTGAGGGGTGGAGGCAAACTGTCAGCTTAGGGACTTCCCACAACATCAGAAGGCTGCACTGATAGCAACTGCCTTTCTCTTGTTTCCTAGACTGGCTTGGACAGTGTGATTTCAGTGTGTGATTCCGCTGAGACTCCCTTCCCCACAAAGCAGGGAGGAGCTAGGCAGAACCAATGGAAGACCATTTCATCAGAAGGGGAAGATTGTTTTTTACTCTCCATATAGACAGGGCAAGACACTCAACAGCCAAAACATAAAGGTAGACAGGTTTACTTTGGCTCATGGTGTCCGTCTGTGGCTCCAAGGCAAGAGAACATAGCAGCAAGGCCAGGCAGAGAACTGTTCAAGGCATGGCTGACAGGAAGCAGGCACAGAGAGAGAGAGAATGAGGGAGGGAAGGAGGGGGAGAGAAAGAGAAAGAAGAGAGGGAAGGAGGGAGGGGAAAGGGAGAGGAGAGGAGAGGAGAGGAGAGGAGAGGAGAGGAGAAGACAGGAGAGGAGAGGAGAAGAAAGGAGAGGAGACAGAGAGAGAGAGAGAGAGAGAGAGAGAGAGAGAGAGAGAGAGAGAGAGAGAGAAAGTCAGTCCAGTGAGAACCATGAAGGTGAATACACACTACACACTTCCGGCTCGGGTGCCCAGTGACTACTTCCAGCCAGGTCCCACTTCCTAGCAGCAAGTCAGCTCAGTGGATGAGTCCGTGAAGTGCAGCACCCCCCAAGACCCCATTGCCTGCTAAAAATCCCACCTCTGAATAAGAGGCTCTTGGAGGAATCTCCAGATCCAATTCATGACAAAGGGCATAGCAAAGAAGGGATAGGAAGGAGGCCATCTAAGGAAAATTCATTATAAAGACTACAGGGAGCCTGAATATGGGATATCATACTTTCTGGGTCATTCTGAATTCCTCAGACCTGAGATTCTAGGGAGTCTGCAGCCCTTGCAGTCCAGCCTGAAGATTTTAGGCCAAAGGGAAAGGCAATTGCTGAGGAGAAACTTTTACTGATATGATGCATGTCTGTGTCTCACACATCTCCACATGGCCCAAAGAGACTGCAGAAGGAACTCCTGGAACCAACAGCTGGCACAACACCTGACCATCACACCTGGCCTGGGTTGGCTTTCTTTATTCCCAGGGTCTGGTGAATTTATTCTCTGTTTCTTGTCTGTATCACTTCCTTTCCTATAGAGAGGTCAGCAGCCCTGGGCTGGACAGAAAACAGCAGGAGAGGAGCAAGAACTTCTTCAACATCAACTTGGAGGCAGAGTGTGCTGGGGTGAATCTTGAAGATGCTCAGATCACACAGGCTTGTGCTCCCTGGATTTTCATTGATCTTCATTCACCTGTATCAGACAGCGCCTGCCTTGATAATGCTGCCTAACAAACTATCCTCTAAGCCAGTGGCCACCAGATAAGTCTTCTTTCCCATGAGCAAGAGCCAGCAAGTTCATTTCCACTCACTGACTCTGGCTGGGCCTAGCTGGTGGCTCCACCACATGCTGAGGGTGATTGCAGCTGAGGACATTGCAGGACTGGTTCCTGATAGCCTCACTTGTGTTCATGCTGTTCATGGTCGATGCAGAAGGCTCAGAATCTCAAGCCAAACCCCAGGACTCCACTGAAGTCCTGGACTCACTCCACACTTACCTTCCACTGACAGAGTAGGTCGTGGGCACACTGCTTAGGGACCTGGATGCATAATCCTATCATGTGGGAGAGCAGGGAACTGAGATGTATGAGCCGCTTCACTATCACCCACCCCCTCCCAAGGCAAATGGCTCCTCACACACATGAGGAAAAGTCTACCATCCTCTCACTTGTGATCTGTGGCTGGGCCAGAGGAGGCTTGACGCTCATACATCAAAGCATCCTTTGGTCCCTCGCATGCCTATTGAGCAGTGACTGTATTCCTGGAATCGAGTGAAGAAAAAGAGCAGAAAGGATGTGAAAGCAGACCTACCAAACTGAGGGCCTGAGGGAGATGTGCCTTTTCTGAATAGCCACATATGGTGACAAGCTGGATAGGGGAGAGCCTCAGGGTTAAGTAAAACCCTGCAATTCAGTGTTCTTCCCCTTCAGAAAATACTTCTTGGCAGCTCTCCACTGAAAAGGCGTGGCAGAGATGGGCACCTTCAGACTGTGGCCTCCACATACCATTGCCCCATGAAGAGGCGGAGCTCCTTGGGGAAGTGGTGATCGTAAAGGCTGTACAAATGGCCTGGGCAAGCCTGGGCCAACTAAAGCTGGAAAAGAGATTGTAAAAGGCTGGTAAGGTCACACACCCCTAAGGGATCTAGAAGTCAGTTCAAAGGTTTTCACTCTGAGGTGGGAACATTCTAGCAACAGCATTAAAATGATGGGACCGGGCATTCAAATGCATCAACTGTGTAAGTTCCCTGAGCTCAAAACATGTAAGTAAGATTTTGGTTCTCTGCTGCAAGCTGCCAAGATCTTAAATTATTGCTCCAAAATTTGGTAAATAAAGAGAAACTGCAACATGTACTCTGCCTTTCTGGTCTGCACAACTGCATGCAGGGTAAGGGGAAATTCCCTTACAGAAAAATTTCACTACTAAATTCAGAGGGAATGAATGATAGCGTTCCTTACAGAACCCTTGACGAATATAGATATAGGAAACAACCGTTACTGGACGCTGAAAATCGCAGAGCACACCACCCAGAGCCTCCTACGGAACTTCGGGGCTTTCACCCACCAAACCCACTCATCTGTCACCAGGGAGATGGGAGATCCTCAGGCTGCACACTCCTGGAGGGTGGGCTGTGAGACCACAGCACGGTCTGGCCCAAAGAAAAACTCATCCAGAAGCCGCTCCGGCCTGACCACTCACCAGTGTGTAGAAAATCCAGAGGGCTGAAGAGCAGAGATCACAAAGAGGTGTGGGGCCCATCTGGAACGTGCGACCCTCACAAGAGGAAATACCTGGTTTCATCAACAAATCAATGGCATGGAAAAGAAGAGAGGAGAAGGACTGGGAACTAGTATTTTAATTTTTAAAATTCTTAAGTTTATTGGTACAATATATCTCACACTCACCACGGGGACCTTGTTCCTGCCCACAACACATCCGGATTCCTCCTGTCCCCAGGCCCCGCCCTGCCCTTCAGACCCTCTTCACTTCCTTGCCTACAAAGCTCTGTTCTTATTTAATCCTTGTTTTTTTTTTTCTTTTCCTTCTCTTCCTCTCCCCCTCCCCCTCTTGTTCCTCTTTCTTGTGAACAGTTTTTTTTTTCCTATTTCACAATACTATTACACACTTTGGTCCCTATTTACACTTTCAATTTCTCACACAAGAGAAATGATGCAATATTTACACATGTGTGTCCAATTTATTTCACTTTTAGAGTGTGATCACAAGGTGCATTCATTTACCTAGAAATGTGTCAAGTTTATTAATCTTTATGGCAGGGTAGTACATATATATATGTGATACATGTGGTGCATGATATGTAGTATACACTATATATAGTTCCTCAGTTGATGGCTTTTTTTTTTTTTGTCTTTTTGAGACAGGGTCTCACTATGCAGTTCAGGCTGGCCTTAAGCTCACTTTGTAGCTCAGGCTGGTCTCGAACTCACAATAATCTGCCTGCCTCAGCCTCCTGAGTGCTGGGATTACAGGCATGCGCCACCATGCCCGGCTTTGATGGCATTTTTTTTTCAAGATTTAGCTATTATAAACTGTGCTGGCATAAAAATGGGTACACACATATTGTGGTATGATATTGTTAATTCTTCCAGGAAAATACACAGAAAGGAACTGGCTGCATGGAATGGAACTTCTAGTTTTAGTTTCTTGAGGAATCTCCACACTGATTTCCACAGTGGTTGCCCCTGTCTACACTCCCACCAGCAGTGGGGAAGGGGTCCTTTTGCTCCAGCCCTGCCAGCACTTGCTATTGGTTGATTCCTGCTGAAAGCTATTCTTTCTGGGGTGAGGTAGAATCTCAGGGTTGTTTTGATTTGCTTCCCTTGAAATGACTCATGCTGTGTGTACACTTAATATATATGCAGCTGTGCATCTTATAGGCGTATTTTCTCCACATTCAGAAGCTCGTTTGCTGACTGTTCCTTTGCTGTCCAGAGCTTTTCAGTTGGTCGTAGTGGAGAGTGGGGCTCGTTGAGGAACAGCAGAGACCTAAGAGACATAGTAACTGTGTGAGAACCATGAGTCTTATGGGACCCTGACCCGGAGAAAGCCAACCTAAAGCAGTGTCTGCATGAGAACCCATCTAATGTTCAGAAATAATTGACAATTCTGTTAGGATGCAAGTGCACCAGAAGCTGCCCCTCTGGTGTCTCGGTCACTTACAGAGGCACACACAGGTGAAATGCCAGGGTGTGTGGGCTGAGTCCCAGGGCCAGACTGAGACAAGACGTGCCTGGGTTTCCATCCTCCTTTTCTCTCCTGTGCACACTGCAAAGCTTTCATAACTACCCAGCAAAACGATCACAGGGCATGTGCTCCAGATGGCATGGCGGGCCACCTTGGCTCACCCAGGCCTCCCCCCAGTGGACGGGACCAGTCCCTGTAGGCTCGACCAGCCTGACCTGCAGAGTGGCTGTGTGACTGTGACACACGGCATGGACCGCTCAGGACACCCCCCCCACACACACCAGTCAGCGCAATGAAGGGCAGCCTTTGGGCTGGGAGAAGAGGTTTACAGCCTGTGCATCTGATGAGGAGCTAAAATCCAATCTAGATCAGAAACATACCAATCAGTAATAAAGCCAATTAAAGAACCCAATTTAAAAATGAGCTGAGCTGCCAAATACACAGTTTTCCTAAAGAATGGACAAATGGCCAGTGGGGATCGGCCTACCTGCTCCCACGTGCAGAGATACAGAATGCTGCCGTGGGACAAGGAGCACAGATGCCTTGTCCCAAGGTGGATAAACCAAAGCTGCCCAAAGTGCAGGGTTTCCTTTATGACAGCCAGCCGGCCACAGCCTGGGCTCTGCTGTGCGACCTGCCCTGGCACTCACGCACAGCTTTGCCTGGAAGTGCTGCCACAAAGATGCTTCTATGATTGAATAAACTCCTGAGCAAAGAATAACAAACACAGGCCAGCATGACTATCACCGGGGCCTAAAAATAGATCTGTGTTGTTTCACATGATTGACTTCCACATCCCCGAAGGTCATATGAGAAAAGCGGTCGCCAAGGCACCTATCCTGCACTCCACCACCGTACATGTTCACACCGTGTGAAGGCCCCCTCTGCGCAGCCTTTTGGCCCTGCTTGGGCTTCATGATTGCAGGAGCCCAAGCACACAGACGCATATGCACACAGGTGTGTGTGCTTCATGTCGTAGATAGAAATAGCTCCAGATCGTGGAAGCACAATCTGCTTCAATCCTGAGAATTTGGAGAAGCACTTGTAGCCCAGAGCAGAAACACGCTTTTGAAGATAACTGGCATTTCCTCCCAACCACAAATATTTTAAATATTTAAATAGGCTCAAGAGCACACCAGCAGCTCCTCAGGACCTTGTCCTTGTGACCACGGGAATCTGATCTTTCTCACTCTCTCTCCCTTTCCACTCGCTGCCAGAGCTGTCAGAAAGCCGCAGTAAGAGCCACAGGATTATCAAGATTTTTTTTTAAAGCTACCTAGCTATGAAGTAAAAGATATCTATACTAACCAGGTGTGATGCTACATGCTTGCAATCCAAGCACTCTAAGAGTCTGCAGCAGGAGGATCCCAAGTCCAACCTCAATGTGGGCAACCTAGCCACTTAGTGTCTCAAGGTAGAAAACAAAAAAGACTGGGGATGGAGGTCCCCAGTGCTAGGGGATAAAATGTATCCCCTTTTTTTTTTGGTGTGAAGCACAAGGCAGGAAATATATATTTTTTCCTCAACAGGAAGCCTGCAAGAAGAAAGCTAGCTGAGTGGAGAAGATTCCAACCAAGCAGGTAACTGCCCCACCAGGACCAGATGGCTGGAGGGGCTGGCAAGCAGGCACAGCATGCTCCATCCAGGTCAGCGCTGAGCGCAGCCCATGTTGCAGATCGCAGAATCACTGGGTGGGATGTGTGCCATGGGGGACAGAGACAGTTTGTGGAAAGCACTGGTGCCACCCAACTGGTCCTATGTTGGCTCCATTTTCTGCAGGCTTTAGTGTCACCGCCTCTGATGGAGTTGTGTGGAAGGAAAGCTTTCCAAACAGGGCAGATCAGAACTGTGGGTCTGCCCCAAGCATTATGGTATCTCCCTGGATCACCAGATCTTTTTTTTTTGAGTATGGAGTATTGAACTCATGACCTTGTGCTTGCCAGGCAGAGACTTAACCTGCCGAGCTATCTCCCTGGTCCTCTCTAAAATGTTAAGGAAAAACATAGTATCTAAACTATAATGTAGGGAATCTCTTCAGAGTATGAGGGATGTGAGTGTGAATTATTACAACTTTTCTATCCATCAACTTAACATATAAATCAAAAACTCCTAAAATTTCACAGACCTTTTGCCTAGTGGTTTAATTCTAGGAATTTATTGTAAAGAAACAATCAAGGATTTGTTGTAAGACCTGGTTTATAATACCTTTAAAAAATAGAGTAATAAATGAATCTTAGTGTCCAACAATAGAGGATTTTTTAAAATGCTTGTACAATGGAATATGTTCAGTCTGTAAGAACAATAATGCTGACACAGATGTCCGTGATACTGCTGTGACAAAGCTGCTCTAGGATAGCCTGACTCTCAGGGCTCCACTTGCGCAGGTACATGTCTGCTGTACAGCTAGGACATCCATACCTGTATGTGTCATTAGAAAAACATCTGAGAAGTTCGTTGCAGTTATCTCTAGGGAATACAGCAAGAGGCAAATTATTTTTTATTGTCTCTGTTTGCTAAGCTTTTTATAATAAAAGCATCTGCTTTTCTGTTCTTTGGGTAAAAAGTATGTAACAGCCTAAGTGAGAAGCTCCTCAGAATGTTCCCCATGGTGGCCGTAGCGTCTGTGAGGGGCTGGGAGGGCTGGATGGGGCCTCTGTCCCCTCTCACAGGAGCTGTGTCTATGGAAATCACCCCCAGGAAGAGGCCCCTGGTCCTCTGCTGGTGATAGTGGGCCCCTCCCAGCAGGAGCCAAGCCAGGTGGCCCTCCCTGTCTCAGATGTTCTTCTTGGCTTAGCCTCATCCTCAGCACTGAAACCTCCATGCTTGTGCTCCCTTGAGAAAGCCCCAGATTTTGCCATCACAAATTGTTCTGCTGTAAACATAGGTGCACGTATATCACTATGATATGACGTTTTCAGTTCCTCCAGGAAAATTCCCAGTAGGGGGACAGCTGGCTTGTATGGGATTTCCAGTCCTAGTTTTTTAAGGAGTCTCCACACTGATTTCCATAATGGTTGCACCAGTCTACATTCCCACCCACAGTGGAGAAGGGTTGTTGGTTGACTTCTTTAGGATAGCCATTCTTTCTGGGGTTAGATGGTATCTCAGTGCTATTTTAATTTGCATTTCACAGATGAATAGTGATGTAGAGCATTTTTTCATATATTTATTCACTTCTCTCATTTCATCCTCTGAGAAGTGTGTGTTCATCTCTGATGTCTATTTCTGGATTGGGTCTTTAAATTTTGGGGCCCTAATGTTTTTTAGTTCTTTATAAATTCTACAGAGAAGACCTTTGTCTGAGTGCTTTGTATTAATAGTGTTTGGACAGGATATTATATCTGTACTTTGTACTATGAATAACCACTACAAAGACAACAATATGCAATGTATTAATTATTGAAACTGTTCTATTAATCAGTTTTGAAACTGTCTCATTGCTATTTGTTCCTCAATAAATTTTTTTTAAAAACTCAATAAATTTAAAAAACAAAAACAGAAAGTCTCTTGACTCTCTGAAAGGATCCCACCCAGCCCTTTGAGAGAGAACCCAGCCTCAAAGAGCCCAGCCGCTGCCCTTCAAGGATAGATGTCTCTGCTGGGCAGACACACAGGGAGGGTGCCCAGCTCTTGGCCAGGGCTTCTTGTCCTCTTGGGTCCCCTGAGCCTGTGGTTCATGGTAGCCACTGGAAAATAAACCCAGGTGTCATGTAAGACTTCTGTTATTGGAAGCTGGGGCCGCTTCTCCAGCCCCATTCATCCCCCAGGCCACCACATGGACTCCAGGGCCAAGTTTCAATAGTAGAGGGTCACAGAACATGGCAGGCGACAGAAGGCAAGGACAGAGGAAGTGGCTCCGAAAAGCTTCACAGGTCCCTCGGCGGCTCAGGCTCCCTACCTCGAGCTTCTACATGAAGGAAGACAACATCCATGTCATTTACACCACCATGGTTTAGATTTTAATCCAACTGAAACACAGTTTGCACTGTATTTAAAGATGGCTTTTTAGTCTCTTGGTCTCCCCCTTGAAGTAGAAAATCAGAGCTGGTTGCTGTTATAGGGCGCTCATGTCTGTGCCTCTCCTGGCCCCAATCACTCCATCTCCCTGCACTCAACCTATATCCTTGGTCCCCTCAGGGTCAGAGCTCTAACAGGAAGCCCCCTCCAGGGTCACTAAATCTATTAGGACATCAAAGAAAGATTGTTTTATACCATAGGAAATAAGTCCATTGCCCAGACAAGATGGAGGAGAGGCGATGGCATTTAAAAGTCATCAAACCGCAGCATCTGACACTTTTATTTAAATATCCAGAAAGACCTCTTGTAAAGTTTTAGGAATGATTTTTTATTCTCTGTCATACACACAAGGATTTATCTGAGTCTCATTTCCTGTTCCTGTGTTTATTTCATGATGAAACACCCTGATATGATAAGAGAAGCTTATCTTGTGCTAATTTTACTTTGCAAAGATATTATCTTTGGCCATATTTTATAGCCCCTCCAAAAACACTTACTTTATTGGTTAGGATTTCTTCCAGTCAGTCCTTGGTTAAAAAGAATATTATTTGGTGTTCTTTTGGTAGTTGCTGATGACACTAGGCTGTGTGTGTGTGTGTGTGTGTGTGTGTGTGTGTGAAAATATACATTTATACACATAAAATTTACCATTTTAAGTGCTCCATACATGCAGTTAGTGTGTTCCTGCTGTGTGACCCTCACCACTCCCAGGTCCAGAGACTTCTCAGCTTCCCCAGCTGAGCCTGCAGGCCCACGCTGGACGCAACAGCTGCCCCTTCCCTCCTGACAGCCTGGAAGCCCTGACCCATGTTCTGCCTCTCTGTGTATTTAGTACAGGGTCTACAGGGTCTCATTACACAGATCAAACTCATAGAGATTCTCCTGTTTTCAGCCTCCCAAGCACTGGGATTATAGACGTGGGCCACCACACTGTCTTAATCACCAGCATGCCCCAGGGGTGGGACCAGCACAGTAGGTCCCTGTGCTCTGCCTAAGCAGGTGCTTTAGACAGCTGAGCTATCTGGCTGGCTCCATGTTTATCTCTCTGAATTTGCCTATGCTCTGTACCTCATATAATCACCAGCACATAGCATTTGTCTTTGGTGGCTGGTTTATGTCACCTAGCATAGCGCCCTTGCAGTTCATCCATGTATGTGAATTGCCTTTCTCTTCAAAGCCAAATAATATTCAATGTTGTGTCCAAGATGTGATTGAAAACTTTGCTGAATATTTAATTTTTAAAACATTTATTACAATAAAATATAAGCGATGGCGGTCTCGACGCTCTGAATTGATTCAAAGCATTGATCATCCGCGGTCCTGCTGACTGTGGGGAAGAGGCAGAAGTCACACAGCACTGGTGACCGAGTCTCATGGGACAGAGCCCTGACTTTATAGCAGCATAGGGCCAAGGGAGATGTGGGGGCCCAGAGCCAGCCGCTCCCTGCACAGCATTTCTCAGGCTGTGGCTCGAGGTGCGAGCTCTGCTCGCAGGGCTCCGTCGGTCAACAGCACCAGCGCTGGTCTCAGCTGCCGGGTTGATGCTCTTCTTCACAAGGGGAGCTGAGTGATTCCCATGGGGACCTCTGGGCCTCAGTCTCAGGGTCACAGCGGGGGTGAAGCTTTGTCTCCCGCGCCTTAGATCTTAGAAGCCTGAGCCTGAAGCGCAGGACCCACAGCATCAACACAATAGACAAAATTTCACACTGGTTAGTTGTTTGTGACCTGTGATCTACGGCACACTTTAAAGCACACCTTCTCCCACCTGTGTGTGGCTCATGACCTGCTGCCTGCGCTGAACAAACTGAAACCTGTCACACACCACTGCTGAGCTTTGTCACCCTGCTTCTCATAACGAAGGTTCCTGTTTTTCCATGGGATGGGAGGTGGCAGAGCATTTGCTGTAGTTTTTAAAACTCGTATTTCACAACTATCTCATGTTACAGATTCATAAACATGTTTTAGTGGGTTTATTTGTTTCCCTGCTGTGTACAATTTTTTATTATGCCCAATTTTTCTCTGTTGAAAACAGTGTTACAATGTACACTTTCAGAAAGCCTCATAAATTGTTTTCTTGGGCCAGAGTCTAAGAACCAGAGTTATTCCATCAAGGTCATGAGCACGTGAAGGTCTTTGGTGTGTTGCCTATCTAATTTATGAAAGGATTGGTGCCACACCATACAGCTATTAGCAACTAAGAAGAATGAGTACCATCATATAGATTCTAACCCAGTTTTTCTTACCTGGACAGTTTTGCCCAGGACACATTTGGCAATGTCTGGAGATGTTTTCAGTTGTCACCACCAAAGGGTACAGAGAGTCTGTGGAGAGAGGCAGGAGCTAGCGCTGAGCATCTTGCAATGTAAATTATGGTCCTACTCAGCAAGGGATGCTCAGGCCAGGATGCAGCGCAGCCATGGCTGAGAAGCTCTAAGCAGCTCTCTGCTCACATTCTCTGGAGAGAGACAAGCAGAGCATTCTAACAGTCCAAGCTGAGGACCACTGGTTAATTGCTATTTCTTTATTCAATGCCCCTTGATGTCAGTGTTGAACACTCATCTAACACCAGCTCAGTGTGTGCCTGTCCTGCTCCAAGCTCCCCTTGACAAGCCTGGGGTACAACTACAACCTCACTTCTTTTGGGCCCAGGAAGTCCTGACCAGGTAGCTGCCAGCAGTCTTCAGGGTGCACCAGGCACCCATCAGGAATGTGCTTTGCAATTGTACTTCCAAATAGAAGAGGTGCGGAATCCCTATGTAAATTTATCCTCCAACTTCAGCCCAAATCCATGTATCCCCTGAGTTACACCTTAAGAGGCTTTTGGGAAACTGTTTAAATCACTCATCTAATTTGCGATCATGACAGCTAGCTTCTCTCAGTGTCTATTTTCCTTTCCTCTATGACAACAGAATTCCCAATTCCTAGCAGGTCAGTGGCTTCTCATAATACATATCTCATTTCCCAGACTCTCTTGCAGCTATATATCAGTTTGTAAGTGGTGAGGTTGAGTATGACTTCAGGTGGTGCTATTTTAGACAAGTGACAAAAACTCTGGCCCAGTGGATTGAACTAGAGTCTCACCTAGACCAAGAAGTGGAAGACATGTCCGGAGGATGAGAGCAAAATGACAGAAGGACCAGTGTGGTACTTGATGATTGTGGAATTACTGTCCACTGCATTGTGTACCCCCAGGGCTTCACTTATGGGGGAGTGAAAGGACATGTGATTAATTTAAGACACTGCTATTTTGGTTTCTGCTACAGCTGAACCTAATCGTAGCTCATATATAATCCAACTTCCTCATTTGTAAGATAAAAACGGAGGCCTGAATGAATTCGAGCAGGCTCAGTTCATGGGCTTGTTCTGTCAGCTGCCTGGGAGTTTGCTGAATAGGATAAAGAATGCATGAATCATTTAAGGGAAATGGTATATTTTTGGATACCTTGCAAGATTCATAACACAGACAAAAGGCTCAAATTTGGAGGAAAGTAAAGGTTTTAGAACATATGGGGTGAGACTTAGGGCACTGTCAGAAAAGGAAAAGTAAAGCTTTAGTCCCAAATTTTCAGAGTTAGATCTTCTGAATCTGGGAGTAGTTAAATTCTAACAACACCCCTGGTGATGTAATGATCCAGTTTTAGCCACTGGCATTTCTGAATGCAAAAACTGTTTATAGAACAGCGTAATTAGTAGATACTTCATGGAAATGATTGTGGCTGGCTCAATTATTCTTTAATAGATTGGCTAGATCAGGAGACTGCTCTGGAAAGAGGCTCACCATTCTTTTCTCTGCATCAAGATAGGTGAATATAATTTATTAAACTAATCTCCTTGATTTTATTTTACTCACAAAGGAAATATATATACTTTCTTAAAATGTATATATTTCTTTCCCCTAGGGATGGCAGGTAAAGAATAAAGATGATCCCAATCCTCTTAGTTCGCAAAGAACTGTGTGTGTCTGCCTGTCATCTAAGTAACCAGTCACTCAGGACAATTTTGTCCAAATACCCCTTGATTCTGCAAAAAAAATTAATCATCTGTGATATTTGACACCCTGTGGCCTTTTGCTCATGCTTCTCAAGTAGGGAACAGAAAGTTTTTATCACTGGTGGCATTGACTTTCTGTAGATGCTGCTGGTAGCAAAGCTTTGATTTCATGGAAGTAGGTGTCTATCTTTTAAAATCCCTCTCTGGGCACCTTGCCTCAAGCTCACTGTAGACTTCTTTGCAGATGTGAGTTGCAGTGTCTAATGGAGCTGGGATGGCCAGGTGAAAGCGCAGCCCCAGGGGTGAGAAGGAAAACTCTAAAAGATAATCATCAGCTGGCATTCTCCTTGTCCTTCTTCCCTGTACCCAGGAAATGGTTTTTCTTGGCTCTGTAAGGACATGGAACAAACACCTTGTCTACACTCACTTAGAGCCTTCTTTCCTAAGCAGCTAGTTCTTGATGGAAAACATGCTTAACCACACAGAGAGAAGGAAAAGTGCCCATTTATCCTAATTTTCTTATAGCCTGTGAGAGGCCAGGTTAGACAGGGGAAACTCCTCCGGTGTGCATGGCAGCAGGTATCTTGGAGTGGCTGCCTGCCACTATTGTCTTATCACACTGGAACCTTCATTATTATCTTATTATCTTACAGCATCAGCAGGCCTTCTGTGCTCTTGAGAGCTGTCTGCATTGTAGAAGACAGACCCAGAGCCACACCAAGTTGCGACCTGTTGGGCCTGGTGTGAGTGGCCAGCCTGTGTGTGTGGGACCGCCCATGCTCTGCCGGCCTTCTCACCTGTGCTTGCTTTCAGAACTTGCCCCTTTTCTTGCACCTCCGCTGGGCTTCACACCAGCTTCCTCACTCTGGTTCTTCCGGGTGGGTCAGTCCTTCACTCTGATCAGGGAGGCCCTGCTTCCCTCAAGCCCCTCAGGTATACCCAGGGCTTCTTGATGGCAGGATCAGTCCCAATGCTCTTGTCACTGAGCATGAGGCAGTGTAAGGGTACCAACACCACGGGGAAACAGCAGATCCTGCAAATAAGGCTCTGTTTCCACTCGGACAGCCAGTTGTGAGATATTAGCTCCACACCACCGGATTTACTCCTCCCCCAAAGTTATATTCAAGCTGGAATTGATTTCCTTTGGGTAAATGTCCAGCTCTGGTCTCAGCTTTAGAATAACAAGAAAGGCAGCACCGGGCCTAGAAGTGCCAAGGAACACAGTAGTGCTCACTTTGCACCAGGACAGTCTTCTCCAAGTTGTCTGTGGTCACCTCAACCCATCCCAAGGCCGGCTTCCTCCAGCAGGTTGGGGCTACTGAACCTTTTCTGATCACTCTCCTCAATCACAGACCAACACTTCCATGCATCTGGACCAAGTGGCTCAACTCATTGTGACTTGGACTGGCTTTGCACTCTATTTCTATTGTTTGAGTAAACATGTAACAGAGAAACCAATATAGTTCTAAGGAGAAAAGTTGGAATTTCAGTCACAGTAGCAAACCTAGTAAATATTTAGAGAACAATGGATCCAACCATTGTCTCTTTACAGAACTCACATGTTTGCTTCAGTGAAGAATTACACAGGCTGCAGCCACTTTGGGTAATAGTCTGGCAGTTGCTCAAAACATGAAACAGAGTTATCACTGACTTAGTAGTTCTATTCCTAGGTAGACACCCAAGAGAACCAAAACACATATCTATACAAAAACTTATGTGTGAGTGTTTATGGCAGCATAATTCAGAACAGCCCCAAACTGAAAGCAACCCAACTGTGTAGAACTGATGAATGGACAAATAAACAACATTTGTTCTATTAAGATGATGGAATTTTACAGAATCACACTAAGGAATGAAGCAATAGAACACACTAAAGCTGGATGAATTTTAAAATAGTTAAAAATATTATGCTGAGTGAAAGCAATCAGACACAAAAAGCCCGATAGTGTATGATCTCACTTATATGAAATGACCAGAATAGGTAAATCCACAGAAATAGAAAGTAGAAGTGTAGTTACCAGACCTACTGTGAGAAGGACTGAGGTGACTACTATGGATATGTGGTACCTGAGGAGAAATATGTTCCTACACTGAGCAGTGGCAATGGTTGCACAGCTCTGAATTATGTGAAGACCACTGTCCCAGAAAAGAGAGAAGAGTAACTGGGATGGAATTTAATGGCTTGGCAGAACTTGGTACTGGAGGAACGGGGTCATTGTTGTGACTACCTGACCATGGGAATTATAAGCTTTTGGAAATGGCTTATGAGAAGAGACAGGAAAGGTTCAGAGATGTCGCCTACAGCAGAAGCACTGGGACAACTTTGGCTGTTCTGTATGGGAGATTCTGGTGAGAGCTTAGAAGACCAGAAGGCTGATAGAAACCCTGCCTACAAAGACCAAGCTGGGGAGTTGTTTTTTTTTTTTTTTCTGGAAATGAATGCCTTGGTTGTTAGACTGTGGATGATTTGTATTATGGATTGGCAGAAAGTTTGTCTGAATTTTGCTCATGTCCATAAACTTTGTCTGAGACTGAGATTAAGCATGGTGGACTGATTAATCTTTCAAAAGAAATTTCAGAGCAGCCAAATATTGAGGCAGTGGCATGGCTATTGTTGGGGACTGTTGGTCAGATTTATAATGAGAATCAAGAACAATGAGCCTGGCAGGATGATTTAAAATGTGAGTTTTGTTATAAAGGAAGCTTCAATGATGCTGTGGAACGGAAAGACAGAGCTGAGAGGATCTTCCTTGCTGAGAAGGAACAAGAAAATCAAAAGGATGGCCTGAGAGTATCACTGAAGGCAGCAGGTCTCTATCCTTTTCAGTCTCAGAATTGCAAGAGAGAAGGACTTTGCCTTGAGGGGAAAGCTGCAGAGCCCCATGTCCCAGAATGGAATGGTGTCAGAGGGGCTAGTAAGAGGGCTCAGGGGACTAAAATGCCTGTCTAGGCAAGCTTAGGCAAGCACAGTTCGATCCTCAGGACCATATGCTGCACCAGCTCTGCCCCCAGGGTAGGCTGAGCTGGACAGAGTCAGGGCATAGTGGCACACAACTATAATGGGGAAGCTGAAAATAGGAGGATCAAATGAGTCTGAACTGCATAACGAGACCCTGCAACAACCAAATATGTTAAAAAAACAATTAAACAAAAATGGCAGTGGCAGCCAACTCAGGTTCCAGAATGGTACTGGCATGGAGAATTTATTCTTTGGAATCAGGGTCAGAGTGCTCAGTGATCTGAGCACTCAATCTCTACAGGCAGGAGAGAAGGAAGCCTGGATACTGCTCCAGCCTCCAGCTAGCAGCAGACCTTGGCAGCATCCAAGTGGTGTTGGTTTTATGTGCTTGTAGAATGCAGGAGTTCTGAGATTAAGAGGGCTTCCACCTAGATTTTAGAAGAAAACCTGGGAGGCCAGGCAGTGTTCCCTGAGAGGGCAGGGTGTAAAGTGGGAGTGAGAAGCTTATGCAGTTGATACCCTACTCCTGGTACCAAATTCTGTCTTAGTTACTCTTCTCTCATTGCTGGGACAAATACCTGACACTCAAAATTAGAGAAGAAAAGGTTTATTTAGCTCACAGTTACTAGAGACCTCAGTCCATACTCGGTTGGCTCCAAGGTACAGTGTCTCAGTGCCACAGGGCAGAAAGCATCCATTTATGGCAGCATCAAAGAGCAGAGAGCAAAAGAAGAGGCTTTGCTGCCACTACGAATGAATGCTTTCTACTCTGTTCCCCTATGTGTCTCTGTGGCAGAGACTGACAAGGAACCAACAGCCCTTGCAAGAGCTCCACAGCCCTCAACATCAAAAGCCATGTATACATAACCCTCCCCTCCACTTAAAAGGCAACATGGAGGAGCACTGTGGGAGTAGAAAGTTTCCCCTGTATTAGTTGGCTTTCTATAACTGTGGCAAAGTACCTTAGAGAGACTTAAAGAAAGAAATATTCTATTTTTACTTATGATTTTAGAGGTCTGAGTCTATGGCTCCCTGGCTCTGCAGCTATTCACTGTGAGGTGAGGCAGAAGTGTCAGGCTCAAAGGACACCATTGGTGGGAAAGCCACTCACCTCATGGTAGCCAAGAATCAGAAAGAAGGGGAGGGTACCCATGCTGACAGGCTGCTTGTTTCAGCCTTTTGTTCTCTCTGGGTCCCAGCCCCCCACTTTTTAGGGAGGGTCACCCACATCCAGGGCAGTTATCCCCACTCTGTTTGCTGCCTTACATGCCAGTTATGTCTAGAAACACACCCCAAGACACTCAGAGGAGTGTTTTCCTAACTTGCTAGGTATGTCTCAGTCCAATCACGTCTCCCCCAAAGGACCTATGGAGGCTACTGAAACGATTGGTTCTCACAGGCCAGCCCCACATCATTAGTTTTGTCCCCAGCCCCTGCATTGGGGTGGACTCTGAGGTGGAGGCTGACACCTGTTTGAGCACCATGAAGGACTGTCTGTGTCTTCTTTGTTCACCTAAGCCTGTATGAGAATATCGGAATCATGCCACAACCCCCTTTTGCTCTATGGAGCAGCACTAGCCCAAGACGCTCACATGCAAGGCCCCTGAGCCAAATGGGTCTGGAAGTCCCCGCACCTGGAATGCCCTCATGGAACTGTGCAGTGCTCTCAGCTTGTCGCAGGCTCTAATGGCTTGCAGTGAAATGCCTCACAGATCATTGCTTATGCCAGCACCAGATTGGCTGCACATCTTCCTTTGGACAACTGCTAAAGCCCCAAAGAACAAGCGTTCTGGGGAATCCACTTGGGAACCCCACTCCATGGAAAAGGAAGCTTGCTGGGCACAGCAGGGAGGCAAGGTCTGAGCTCCTGGCAGGCAGGGCAGCCCGTCCCCTTCCCTCCTCACAGTAGACACAGGGCAGTCCCTTGGCCTGACTCAGGCCCACAATGCAGATACTCCCCCAAGTGTGAGATCAGGGCCTACACATCCTGCACACAGGACTCATTGCTAGCAGATTTGTGGGGTTTCACTTTGCGTAAGCCACCAGCTGTGGCAGCACCCATGCTCTGATTTGTCATCCTGCTTGGACCACTTACTGCAGTGGAATGAGTGCTGGGCCAAAGGACGCAGACAAACCTGAGTCTGAGGTTCTATTGATACCCTTTGGACCATTGGCCCTAGCTCAAAGGTAAGTGAACCATGCAAGGTCAGTGGAAGCAGGGTTTCAGATCTTTCACCAAAGCCCCACCATAGCAAGGAGCAGTGCCTCAGCTCCAGGGGAACCTGTGTGCTGCTCTGTGGCTCCTGTTTCATCTTATTCACACCTGGCCTATTTGTGTGGGCACCGGGGCCAGGAAGACCCAGGCGGCTCTGGCATCCCTGATGTGTTTCTGGTCCTTGACCAAGACCTCGCCCTGGCCAGTGTCTCCAGCTCCTCCCCTCCTCCCCTGAGTCTCTGATTCAGGGTTCTGCTTTTGTCCCTTCTGCTGTGGCCCGGGGCTCAGTGGCTTGGAGGACACCAGGGAGCTGACACAGGATAGTCTGTGGGTTTAGACACCCAGGTAGCCTTTGTTCCATTCCAGCATGAGATGAATCAAAGCACTTTTATCTGCCTTGCAGGGACGTTGTGAGGATCAGAACAGTGCGTGTCTCCCCTAATCTGAGGGTTGCCTTAAAGCCCAATATAATAGTTCCTTCTTATTATTCATTTTTAGAGAATTCCATTGTTAACATGACAGTGTCTTCAGTGGCTTTTCAAACAACAATGTGTTTTGTTTGCTCATCTGAAAGAAAAAGGATTAATGCAATATGTTTCCATCCAGGGGAGTTTTTAACTGAGGGGCAGGGGAGCCTGTAGTACTCAGACACAGCCCATGAGACCGCAGAGCCAAGACGTGTCTTGTGGGTGTATGGCTCTTGGGCCATGTTCCCTCTCTGGGGATTGGCCATAGATCTGTTTCCTGCTCTTTTGGAAACTGCTGACATTAATTTCTCTTTGGCTTTGCTTTTCCATTAGCCTACCTGCCTGCCTCCCTTCCTGCCTGCCTTCCTTCCTGCCTCCTACCTGCCTGCCTGCCTGCCTACCT
>PVKA01031999.1:0-25725 GCA_004027165.1 Ctenomys sociabilis | reverse complement strand
AAAAAAAAAAAAAAAAAAAAAAAAAAAATTTATACAGTAAAAAAGGAATTAAAGGTAGTCAAGGAGGTGGAAGTAACTACTTGGAAGGTAAAAATCATTTTTTGGTAACTGTGACCTTGAATAGCCATTTACTTTAAGAGATATATCTAAAAACAAATGAGCTGATAAAAATAGCAAGGAATCAGATGTTGGTAATTTTACCTCCAAGGACAAGTCACACAGAAAGACTGCCTTAAAAAATTATTTCAAGCTTAAAACAAGATAAGGAATGTGGCAGACATTATGATCTCCTATAATGTACCATGTTCAGTTGGAAATTACCTCCTACTTTCCTGGGTAACCTGAGACTGATTATTCTGATCAATAAAAGCAAAAGCAAGTATTTCTGATTCTCTTTCATATAACTACTTTAACTTACCATTTGACAAGTAAATCTTAAAACCAAAGAAATAAACATTAATTTACCCATTCTGATCAAGAAGAGTACTAGCTGTGGTATCAAGTAATGTGTATGCATAAGAATAGAGGGTAAACAGAATAGTAGTGTGAATTTGAGAAGGTCTAGCTAGAATCTTTGTAAGCAATACTATGCTTCCTTTCTTAATGGCAGTCAGAATAGTACACAGAACAGAAAATATATCATTCTGACCTTTTCCTTGCCCTCTTATAATAACAGTGATATACATGAAGCCATATGTGTTTATGGAAGAAGAGATATTCAGTGATTTTCACTGGAGTGAAGGAAAAAATTCTTCTGACAAGACTGATTTATAGTTACATTGCCTTAAATACTAGAGATGTTTTTCTCCAACCATTTAGAATTTGCTAAGACTTTATTCAACCATCTAAATAAAAGGGGTGTGGGAAGATTCTTTTGTAAAGGGTTGGGACTTCATATGTTAATTCCTTCCAGTATTAATTTACCTATTAGGATTAGCATATACCCTTTGCACAAAGTTGGTTGTATCTGTGATTTTATTACACAGCGTATGTATTTAAAAATAGCTGACAGCTGTCAGACTGTTTTACCTTTCATTGAAATGACCCCCAAATTCCAATTGTAAATGTTTTTGGTAGGAAATAATACTATTATCTATTGTTGAAGAAGTTCCTCTTACCTGCTCTGTAGCTGTAGGGCAGTAGAAGACTAATAAAATAGTTGTACAGATGTTTATCAAGAGTCCAATGATGGTGATGAGATTTGGGGCAATCCAGGATGGAACTCTTCCAACTAACCATTCCCAATACCCCTGCATTAAAGGCTCAAGCAGGGACCGTCCAGCACTCTGGTATCTATGTTCTTCTAGCCGCTTTAGCTGGTGTCTTGACAGTGGTGGTGTAGGTAACTGAAATAATTTATTTAATACACACCCTGTAGTACTCATATGCCCGAAGCCCATGGAATACTCTGGGTGAGAATCTCCACCTCGTTTCCTTGTTGAGCGATGCCCACTCATGGATCTTGTTTTTTTTTTTTTTAACTTGGAAAGATGATTTTATCTTGTTTTGGAGTTTTCTGTGGCTGGTTTATCTGATGGGGGACAAAGACATTTGTCAGCCATTACTCATCAGTAAATTTAAAAAAAGTTCAACCTGCTAATAGAATACTAAATGGGAATTAAAACTATTAAGACTTTTAATAGTTATTCTTTCTGTTCCCTTGATTTGTTTGACTTTAAAGTTCTTTCCAACTCACAACACTTCAGCAGTTTAGTATTACATCAGAAGAATGACTGAGTTGACATGGGCCTTAACCTAGATTTTTATTTGATGAAAATGGCCAAAATTCCTGAAGCATTTTTACTATAGTACTCAAAATTAAGTAACTAACTTAATCCTCATAACTCTAGAAGGTACATACTATTAATTATGCTTATTTTTTACAGAAAAGGAACTAAGTAAGGCACAGTGAGGCTAATTAACCTGTCTAATCACACACTTTACAAATGGTATTAAAACAAACCCAGGATTTCTGTTAAAGCTAAGTTGAAAAATGAAACTTATTGGTGAAAGTGGATATGGACAGTATTCTACTTGGGAAAAACAGCAGCAAAAAAAAAAAAAAAAAAACAAAAGTAAAAAAGCAGTGTAACCCGATGCTGTGGAGAAGTAGTAAAAAAACAAAGTAGATTAAATGATCTCTGGTAATAAAGACTTTGAGTTAATTTCAAAGTACTTTCACTTGGTTTAGAAAAGGTTAGATAACATACTTAACTACAATTAAGGACATAATTATATCTTAAAATTTTCACATGACCTCAATAATCTTAAGTGGTGAGGGCTCAGAGTAGGGAGGTGAAAATGGAAATATAGAAGACAGTCAAATCTACAGGTAATTTCTTAGGAATTATCTTACAGGGAGGGATCAATGGAAAGCAGCTAGGGATTACACATGAGAAGTAAAGCAGCAGAAGAGAAAAGGAGCCAAGCGTGTAATAGAGTATGCCGAGAAGCCGAACACAAGGTCCAGCCCAGCCTGGCAACTTAGTGAAACCTCCCTGAAAATTTAAAAGCAAATACATAAACAACGTTTATGTATTCAAGAAAAAGGACTGTGGATGTAGCTTGGTGTGAAGGTAGTGGGTTCAATCTGCAGCACCATTTAAAAAAAAAAACATTAGTAGTTAAAGAGATTAGTGGCCCTAGTGTCAAAAGGGAAATATGGGGAGAAAATTCCTTTATTGGAAGCAAGCATAGGGAGTTAAGATACACATTCAACTTTGTTTTTAAAAAATGCTTTCTTTTGCTTGGTTTATTTTTCAGGAGTGCTGGGGATTGAACCTACAGCCATCTATACGTCACACAAGCACTCTACCTTTGAGCTATATACCCTCAGACCAACAATACTTCTGTCTCTGTCTTTTTCTATTTTCTTTTTGGACAACATTTCCCTGTATTTCCTAGGCTAGTCTCTTCCTCTGGGATTTAAGCAACCCTCCTGCCTCAGCTCCTAAAACAACTATGATCATAGGCATGAACTACTACACCCAGTTTTAAGTAGATATAATACAATGCTAAGTAGCAAAGTTTTAGAGCAAATCAAAAGACTAGAGTTTAAGAGATGAAAATTTCAAGTCATCATTTGGAAGCTATCATCGAAAGACTAGAAAGGAAAAAATTTCAAAGTTAAAGATTTGCAGGAAATTCACTGTGTTTAGGAGGAGGAGGAACCCAGGAAGAAGAGGGAGTTGAAAAGGGAAAGAAAGACAGACACACATACGAAAGAAATAACGAAAAAGAACAATCTTAATTTAACTAAAAATAAAGAAGTGTGGCACAGGAGCAAGAAAGATACACTTGATCTTCTGGCTGAAAATTATCCAGAAAGCAATATAAATTCTTAGAAATCGTCCACTGTGGGAATACAGAATGGGATACTATGCAGGACACCTCAACAGTGGATCCTGTGTGTACATATTGAGCGTGTGTGTGCATGTTTATGCGTGTGCATGTGTGTGTGTAGGGGGGCAGAGGAACTGTGGATATAATACTAGTGCCCATATATAATAAGCCATGACTTCCTTTCTCCTACAAATATCTTACTTCCAAAATTTTAATAACTTAAGGTGGTTCTCTATCATTTATCTACTTTAACATTCAGCTCAGAAAATAGTCACTGTAGTCAAGTTAACTTTGCCAAGTAAATTTTTAAAATTTCAAAAGACTCAATGCCACAATTTAGCCAATGGTGGGTCTCTGAAATAAAATACTTAATTATTTCAAACCAACAGTGCAAATCAAAGCTAAAATCTTACTGTTTAAAGAATTCTTCCTCACAATTGCATCACAGGCCTAGTCATTAAAACTGTTTAAGCACATGCTTATATAATGTTAAAACAGCTCTTGACGTGATCACTTGAAATCAGGTGGCACTGCCAATGTCTGAAGCACTTGGCTTTACAGTGCCCAAATTATTCACAATTAGATGATGTATTTTCATATTAGGAAAGCTACAATCAGCTCTTATGCAACTGCATTTAAAGAATGAAGTTTAGTCATTTTGTATTTTACTTTTGCAGTGTTCTATTCTCCTATTATTTAAAAAAAAAAAAAAAAAAGGCAATACCTTGAACCAGCTATAAGCAACTGATTCCTTGAACATTTTAAATTTGAACATTTGGCAAGACTAATTGACACAATGATTCTTCCATTCTGAGTCCCCCATCCCCCACAGTGACCTAGACATTTTCAATCTCCTTTGATAAACCTTTCAGATTTAGCCATTACCTACATAAAGAGACAATGAGTTTTTGATGATTTTCCTCACTAACATTTCAATTTGACAACACTATGTCTATGCAGCTATTAGCAACAACAGTGTAAACATACATACACATATAGGTAGCCTGTGACATACAAATACTAAGGGTACTTTGCTTTGGAAGCACACAAATAGCCGGAGGTTGCCGATACTTTTGTAGGCCAATGTCTTCTCTTTTTCCTTTTCGAGACAAATCACAAAAACAAACAAAACCAACCAACAACAACAACAAAAAAACACAAAACCACAAAACCTGTTTCACTATCAGTTCAGGCTGGCCCTGACTTCACAGTGATCCTCCTGCTTCAGCCTCCCAAGTGCTAGGATTACACGTGTGTGTCATTTCGACAATACTTTTCTCATCTCAGAAAAAAGTAAAGTTCTTAAATTTTAGAAAATGAAAAGCAAGCATATGTCAAGGAAACAGGTGGCTACAACAGGAAGATCTGTACAGGGCCACAGCACTTGGAGAAAATATAAAAGGACATGGGAATAAGGAAAGGAAATATAACAGTTACAAAAATTATTTAAGCAGTTGAGAATTTTATATGGAGTTAGGCCTATGCTAAAAGTGTAATCAGGAAGTATCCTTTCTTATTACAGTGCAAAGAGCCAAAAACAAACAAACAAAAAAAACCAACTAGCCTCAAAACTTACCCACCAGCCAAGTTTTTAATGAGAAAGCAGATTCCAAGTTTAGCATGCATTTGGACAATAGTTTAATGCAATGAAAAAGGTGCAGTTTCAGCCTTCATGTTCAATGGGAAAGTAACTAAAACTGGTAAACAACCAATAACATTATAAAGTGATCTGAAGAAAATAAAGGGGTGAGCCAGAACTCTGCTTGTGGTAACAATTTAAACAGTTGTTAAACATCTTTGAAGAATTCTTTTATAGCTTTTATACCAAACTCAGAGGAAAAAGGAGCTAGATGTCTTATGAACAGGAAGAACAGTCCATGAAGCATGAAATAACTTGTTTTGTTCATGTATCTGAGAAATCCCAAGGGCTGGAAAAGCAGGATAACATGAAGAGATTTGTAGACTATGGCAAGACAAGACTTTATTCTGATATAACCAGAATTATTACGAGTTCTTATGAATTATTATGAGTCTATAATAAAGCCTACAATTTTGGAACACAGTTTAATTGATAGCTGAAGACATGTTTTTATATATCACACAAGTGAATATTTTAAACTGTAAAAAAATCCCATTACCTGTAATTCAGTTTATGATACTGACTGAGACCTCACAGTGACTGCAACCATTGCATTTATTATAACCTGGGCCCAGAGCTCTGCTCCCTTTGTAGCACTGGTCACACTGAATGTTTTCTGCCCATTGATTTGTTTTGTTTTGTTCTTTTCATGCTGCTCAGTAAGCTCCACCAATACAAGCAGGGGCCATGCCTGTTTTGTTAACATTCTTTTCCCATAATCCTACACTGTAGCTAGCACCAAGTAGATAATCAAATACGATTCATGTAATGTTTAACAAGCACGCTGAGTTTTCCTAGACCCTATAGAAATTTCAAAATCAAATATATCATTCTATAATATAAAGAAGCTCAAAGGGTTGGGGGCAATTTCATACAGAGCTAAATTATAACATGCTGTCAACAAACTGTTTTGAGAGTCCAAAGGAGAAGACATATGGTCTGACAAGGCATTTCTTTGTGTAGGCATGGATAATTATATGAAAAGGCCAACAAAAGTACAAAATATAATCAGATATTTAATGAACACATTTAATACAATTACAGTTTATAGGCCTTAAAAAAATCCATCACACAGAACATTTGTTCTCATGGCAGCTGAAGACAATGGCATCCTGCCTACTTTATTCCTATTATGGACTTCAGCACAGTAGGCATCTGACACATATCACATTTAAACAAACAAAAAACAAAACCCGAAAATCTAATTGCTGAGCGGAGCATAAGGTAAACTTACACAACATCCAACCTGTTGTGTAAAATTCCAGAATTTCCACTCCCCCCTGCCGCCCATAGGTGAGGGTGCCAAGTTTTGATCTACACTGATTCAGCAGTATGTCTACAATCATTTCTTTACAAATTGGGTAATACATAGGTCTTCCCCACCTTTATGGCCCTGCTAAAGGAAAATATTAATGTCAACATTAGCAGGAAAAGGAGTAAAAGATGAAGAACAAGTGAAGAAGGGAGGAAAAAAGACAAAAACAGGATCACAAGATTAAGTTCAGTATTACTTAACAGATGATCCATAAAGTAAGTTTATAAAAAACAAAAGCCTTTTCAACAGACTTGGAAGCAAAAATGGTACTGTGGTGATACAACCCGGATCTAGTGTTTTGCTGAAGTGAAACTGCATTTTTAAAAAAGGAAATCATTTTCTCCTAGGAGGCAAAAAAAAAGAAGAAAAGCAAAAGCCTCCCATTTTTGTTTTGGTGGAACCGATGATTGAACTCAGGCCCTTGTGCTTGCCAGGGAAGCGCTTATTCTCTTGAGCCATCTCCCTGGCCCCACATTTTAGAAGTTATTTTCTATTAAGAATTCCACAGCATGATCCTTAGGAAGAAAACAACAGCACCTTCTGCAAGTTTTATCTAACTTATTTAGTTAACAGATTTAGCCAACTTATTTCTTATATTAAAGGTTGAAATGCAAAGTTGTGCAGGGACTTCTAACTAGCTTTTCATAGCACAGAATGAGTATGCAGCTTTTATAATTTTAATTTTTGTGATCTTACATAAACGTTAATGATTCTAAACTGGTAATGTTTCAAATACCTTTTTTACAACATTGTGTTTTTAATTAGTCAATCCAATACACACGGATCTGGTCGCATTCCTACTAGTTTGTGAGTAAGAACTGAATATTCTCAACATACACAAATGGAACACTAGTACTCACTGAAAAGCTGCTATGATTTTGCTTAATGTCATAATACAGACTGAGTGATAAAACTACAAGACTTTAGGCAAAATGATATATTTAACACCAATGATGCAAAATGGCAAAAATACCAAGTACCAAACTGGAAATTTCTATTCAGAACTGCACAGCATGGAAAAACTAAACACAGCTAAATGTAAAGGTGTCATTCGTCCAGACGTTCCTCCAAACGTTCCAGGTAACGTCGGCAAACACCAGAAACCCTCTCGTCTTTCCTCCTTCCAAGAACACTGCTAAAATGAAACCTCGCCGGGAATCTCAGAGCTTGTCAATACGGTCTGAAATTTCTAGAAAAGTTGCTGACCAAGAAGTGAGGCCCAGCCCCAGAACACCAGCACCACCTTTCCAAAGTCAGTCAGAGCCGGCACAGGATGCTGCAGGGCTGGAGGGCTGGGGCGCGCCGGGGCAGGAGGGTGTGGGCGAGACGGGCAAGGTCGGCGCCCCAGACCCGGACCCGCTCGGCACTGGCTTCGGCGGCCCGCGCCATCGGGCTCCGCTCCCACCCTGCTCCCCGGCTTCCACACCAGGCTCCGCTACCTCCGTCTCCACAGCCCCAGAGGGGTCACTCGCCCGTCGCCGTCCCCACAAGTCCGCGCGAGGCCACCCTGCGCGAGGAGGAAGAACCGCGTCTGCCTCTACTAGCCCAGAGAAGCTCGCCCGCAGCGCCCGCCCCGGGGCTTCCAGACCCCTCTCCATTTGCCCTGTAGAAGAAGTCCCCCCAACACGCCTTTCCCTCAGAGCCGATCCCCACCCGCAGCCTTACCCTGACCCCAACAAGTACGCTCTTAGAAATAACTCCGACTCTGGGGCACTGAGCGACTCCAGTCCGCGGAAGCACATTCACGACACTTTCGCGACTGCCGTAAAGCATGCTAGAGTAGGAAGGAGCAGCAACGCGCCCGGTTAGGACGGGGCGCTCGGGAGCGCGCCTAGGCCCCGCCCCTTGTGCGAGCTTCGGGCTGCGGGGCTGGGCTGGAGAGGTCAGCTGGGAAGGTAGGCCGGAAGGCGGATCCCGGGACATAACGGCGTCGCATATTCGCCCCCATCTCTCTCTCGCCGACTCTCCCTTCAGAGTCGGCGCTGCAGGGCGGGAGGGCTGAACTGTGGAAGTGTGCGCGTCCCGCAGGGTTCACGCGGGCAGCCGGGGCCGCGCTGCGGGGCGCCGGAGAGAGGACGCAGGCGCGGTAAGTGCTGACGAGCCTCGGGGTCGCTGCCCCAGTCCCCTTCCCGAGTACCCCGGCGTCGCCGCTCCCCACCTCCCCGAATATCTCGCCGCGCTACATCGCTCCAGACAAAGCCAAGTTGAGACTTGGCGCCACACACTAGCGGAACTAGTGGAAAACGACCGCGGCCCAAGTAACCTCCTCAGGTTTTGCTTGAGGAGGCACCGAGAACTTCGCGCCCAGCCGCGCAAAAACAGTGTCTGGGTTTACGTCATCACTCCTGGGCTCGTTCTGCGTGGTGAGAGCAGGGACCAAGAGTGCCTCGGTTCACGAGCTTAGTTCTTTCCAGAATTCCGGTTGCAAATTGAGTTGGCTAGGAACCGAATGGAATTCTTTGGTTAGGTTCCTAATGACAAAGTTTGACTGGCTTCGCGAAGAATTTGGTTCCTCGACAAGACTCCTGGAGAGAACGGAGTTTGTGAACCGAGGTAGCAATCCGGATAGTAATAGGAAGTTGTTCCGTCGTATTCCCACAGTCGTGCTGTGCAGTCACATGCTTTGAAAAAGAAGCCGGGCGTGGTGGCGCATGCCTGTAATCCCAGCACTCGGGAGGCTGAGGCAGGAGGACTGTTGTGAAAGAGACAAAAGAAAAAAAAAAGAAAAAAAAAAAAAAAAACCAGAACATTGCACAGAAATATTTTTTTCAGCTCCCCATAGTTTTAATTCATAAGTGTGTACCCAAGAGTAGCTCCAGAATTTGTCTTCTGTTATCTGATTCTCATTTCCTTGTAATTTATTTAAAAAAAAAAAAGCCAGTCTTTTAGGTTCCTTAGGATTTAACTATTAGAGAATGTGTTTGACAGGAGGCCAGGAAGTTAGAAGTTAGGAAAATAACTGTTGTGTAGTATTTTTTGCTTTGGATTCTGATGGGTCTTTGGAGCCCAGAGCCGCTCGGGGCTTTTGTCTGTTTGCTTAGAACGTTTGGAGTTTGTTTTCTTGTTTTTCTTTTTTTGCAGAACGGGGGATTGAACACAGGCACTTGCGCTTGCCAGGGAAGCGCTTATTCCACTGAGCCATCTCCCCGACCCTGGAATTTATTTTTTGAGGGCCTGAGAGCTAAGCGGACTAAGTGCCTGCTTTGGCAAGCATAGGGACCAGAGTTCGATCCCCGGTCCCTCATGCTGCCAGAGGTCGGGCTGAGTGGGTGAATCTTGGTGCTGGGGAGGCTGAAAACAGAATCACTACTGGTCCAAGCTGCATATTGACATCCTGAACCAAATACATAAGGGGGGGGGGAGAGTTAATGTTATTTGAAAAAAATTAACTGGATTTCTGATCATAGATATTCAAAAAAGCACAGAAGATGAGAGTGCATTTTGTTAAACACTGTTGGCTTTATGTAAAGTTTATTCTTGAACGTTTCCAAATATTTTAAAAGGTTTTTCTGTTTGTTTTGGGGGCCCAGGGTCTGGCTCTGCAATTCAGGCTGGCCTCTTAATTCACAATGTAGTACAGGCTTATCTTGAACTCACTATGCAGCCCAGGCTGGTCTCCAGATGGTGACAATCCTGCCTAAACCTCCAGAGTCCTGGGATTAAAAGCATGCATTACCGTACCCAGGGTTTTAAAAGATTTTTAAACCAATTAACTTTTAAAATTCAAACTTTGCTTGGTTTGAGATTACTGTACCAGGCCTTCATCTTTCCAAGATGAAGTTACATGAGCAAGTAGTTAATTTTCTTATCTAGCCTGCATTTTAATTTCTTAGTTGTCATTGGCAAACTGGCAAACCGTTTCAGTTATTAGTTTAAACAACAGTGTGGATAGCCTAAAGAGGTGTGAATACAAGATGATTCATATGTAGGAAGCACACATGGATGTTGTACCCATATAGATGGTTAATTATGACTGTACAAAATTAAATGAGCTATTACACATCATTTTTATATATGAATGATTGAACCTACTCCTTTTTAACTTTCTATTTTTTTTTTTTTTTTTTGGCAGAACCAGGGCAAGCCCTTGCCAGGAAGTGCTTATTCCACTGAGCCATCTCCCCAGCCCCCTAACTTTTTAAATTTTGAGAAGGGATTTTGCTAAGTCCTTAGAGTAGCTCAGATTGGGTACACTCATGATCCTTTTGCCTCAGCCTCTTGGAGTATTGGGATTCATTATTATATTTTATGTTTATTCTGTTGCCTTTTAAGGGACAGCTCTTTGAGCGTTTTACAGATTAGAATACCATAACTCAGAAGTAAAATAATTTGCCTGAAATCATACAGTTGGAAAATGGTAACCATAGGACTTGTTTTCTCTTAGGTAAATCTGGTCTCACAGCTATCATTTTTCTCTAATTTTTACCCCTGTTTTGTAGGACGAACCCCCCCCCCCCCTTTATCCTTTTTGAAGTCAGGGAAAGGTGTCTCATGTAATAAACCGCAAAAAAAATGATAGCCTAAAATTAAAATGTTATTTAATTCCAGATGTTAACACCATTATTAAAAAAAAAAAATTCAAGTATTAGTCCTTTAAAGAAAAATAACTTGGTAATTCTGTAGCTTCATGTTCTGTCCATGAACACTTTTGGTGTATTTAAATTGTGTTATTTAAAATCTTGTAGATTTAAATAACTTATTTGTTCATGGATTTTAGAATTTATACGTGGTACAGGCTTGAACAGTTTTGAAGACTGAAATTTTGAGAACTTGTAAAGCTGGTAATTTATCTTTCAAATTCTAAATAGTGGCGTTATCTCATTTAGTCTTTTTTAATGTATTTGTTACAGGGTCTACAAGGTCTACAGGGTCTTACTCTGGAGATCAGGCTCGCAGTGGTTCTCCTGTTGTCAGTCTCCCAAGTGCTGGGATTACAGGTTTGTACCACCGGTGCCAGTCTCAATCACCATCTCAGGGAGCCCCAGGGATGGGGCTGGCATGGTACGCTGGGGATTGAACCCCAGCCGCTGTGCTCTGCCTAACTGGACACTTTAGTTTGCTGAGCTGTATGGCTAGCCCTCTCCTTTAATCTTTGAGTTACCATTGGTTATGCATCAATGATATATCAGGTTCTTTTGTGTTATCAGTCTACCTCTATAATAACTGTCCAGCACAATCCAATGGAACTTTTCCAATATAAAGAAATGACCATATTTTTGTGAACCTTTGGATAGCTACTACAAAAAAATGGACTTTTGAGCATTTAAAATGTGGCTAGTGTAACAGAGTAATTGAAAATTTTAATTAATTGAAATTTTAACTGAGGTAAACCTGTTGATACTGAATAGACAGTGTAGTGTATGCTGATAATATTCCTATTTTTCAAAGGAAAAATGGATTCTGAGAAGTTATGAAGCTTTTTCAGATTTATACAGTAGTACTAAAAAAAGGTTTTGAGCAAAAGAATAATTTAGGAATGTTAATTTGGCAGTGGAGTTGAGAGTCGCCGAGGGGAAGAAAAGCCAGAGACTTGACAATCTGAGTCACATAGTTACACGCTGTGCATTGGGAGGAAGGATGGTTGTAAATGATTTCTAAGAACAGAATTGCTGTTGCTTAGTGAAGTGTGTTAGGACTTTGAGAGAGCTGAGGGTTATTCTGAAGTCTTAAGAGTCTGGATAACCCGGAAAAACAACTACTTATTGAAAGAGAAAACTTTTGAACAGTTTCGAGAATTAAGAGGTTTTTTTTTTTTCTTTTTGATAAATATTGTGTGATTACTATGGACAAGGCTTTTTATTATTCTTAAGTGGAGAAATGGAGTCCTCTACAAGAATTTTATTCATTTAAAACACCTTTTCAGAAGGTGGAGAGAGTCATGACTTCTCAGAATAAGGAATATTTGCTTCCAGATAGAAAGGAATTAGAGAAAGTTGTGTGGAAATCAGCATTTGATATCTGTTTGAGGAGTAGGAAGAATATATGTACCTATAATATATATGTATAATTATATATATAGCATATATACATATATAGCCTAACGCTTTATTATATATATATTAGTAGGGTACACAAACAATTTTTTTAAAATTTAATTTTTGGTACTAAGGATTGAATCCAGGGCCTCCATCTTTAATTTTAATTTTTTAAAAACATTTTGAACTTGCGTGTGTAAAAAGTAAATTTTGTTTTTTTTTGAGACACATTCTTGTTAAGTCACCAAGTTACCCAGGCAAGACTTAAATTTGGTAATCTTATTCAACTTCTCAGATTGCTTTGATTATAATTCTACATTTCTGGAGCCAGTAGGAAAAAAAAAATGTTTTGAAAATCCCATCACCAAAACATCTAAAGGCTGAATAAACAAAGTTAACCTTTAAATTGCAGCGCAGCTCCTGCAGGAAAGAAAGGGAAATCCTGAGGGCTGAAAAGTCAGAACTAAATCCAGAGTGGTTTACCAATACTGCAGCAAGCCTCCTTTGGGGGCATTGTTTTACAGCAGAATACAGCATAATGAGAGATAAGTGATTCAGAGGCACCCCTGTTACCCTCTTAGGACAGAAAAATAGCACTCAAAACCCAGTAGGCTCCATTCACATGATAGTTTGCATGACATGTACCTGTGTTTCAATGGGTGACATTTTCATGCATTACAGTGTAAGTATTTGTATTTGAAATTGTACAGCTCAGCTTTGGAGAACTACCCAAATCAGGTAGGATCTCAGAAGTCTATATACTCATTGAAAGGTAGAATGAGAAGATCCTGTAAAATTCCCTGCTGGAAAAAAGTAGGTAACAAACATAGGAAGATAACAATGTAAAAAGTGTTAATTATTGAAATTGTCCTATTAATCAGCTTTGAAACAGTCTCATTGATATTTGTCTCTCAAAATAAAATTAAAAAAAAAAGATAACAAACAAATGTACATTTTCACTGTAGGTTTGGGTGGATAAATAAAGTTACCACCTGAGAACTTGAAACTATGGAGTCTGCCATCACTCAGCTTCAAGGTTAAAGGTTACATTATGGTTAAAAACTGGAAGCCACAAAATTAAAACACTTGGTCCTGGCTAATAATGTGCCCAGATGGCTTGACAAAAGTAGGTATAAACCCCCTGGGGAATAATTCAGCCTTAATTCAAGTCTTTTAGAGTACCCCATATTGAGATCATCCAAATGTGAGCTCACAGTTGAAAACCATAAAACCCTTGGCAGGGGTAGGCTGACCAAAAATACTGGAACTGGGTTCCTAAGGACTTTAAGAATAATTGGAAGCAGAAATGATTCAATATTTGTACAAATTGAGAATTTTTGTCCCAGAATCCCATGCTAGAGAAGCTATCTGTACGATCTTCGAAAGGAATTGGCATTTTTAACTTACTAAATAAAGGAAATGTTGATAGAATGTTAAGGACTGACAAGAAAGAAGTATAAGAAAGAGGACATTATCATAACAGGTAAGAAATTACTGAAAAAAGTCTGTAATAGTTACTTTAGGTATAATGAAAGAAACTTGGCAAGATGTAAATTGTACATATTTAGTAATAAATCAGATGACCAGAATAAATGGGGAGTACAAATAAAAAAATGACTCAGATTGCATTATTTGGGAAGTGAGTCTGAGATACGAAAGATGCCTGCAGGGGGCCTGCCCGTTATCTCGATTGTTTAAGTGCCTGCTTAAACAAAGCAGTCAGCTCAGGATACTGTGGCTCAAACCCCAGATCCTCAGGCCTTTCCAGACCTGCTCTTCAGGCATCGTGAGCCAGCCCCCCCCAATTTTTTTTTTTTTTTGAAAGATGACTGCAAGGGAAGACTTGTAGTGGTTAGTACTAATTAGGATATTTACGAAGTTCTTGGAAAACACTAAATTCTTTTAGGCCATCAAGCTAAGAAAGGGTGTTCCTTCACATTATTGTCATATACATATAAGATCTTGTAGTTTAAATTAATCCTATGTTTTTAAAAATTAAATTAATTGATTTTTTTTTTTTTTTAATAGTACCAACAATTGAACTCGGGACACCTTGTACTTGCCAGGCAGGAGCTTATGCCACTGAAGTATACCCCCAGCCTAAAAATTTAAAAGAGGCATGAAGATGTATTTTCTAATGTACATTATTCATACTTTGGAATTGAAGGGAAAACGATGTGTGGCATATATGTATTTAGATTCTCTCTTTTTTTTTTTTTTTTTTGTCCCTCATGTAGGAATTGGAAATGTAATGGTGAATGAGACAATTGTTTCTTGCTATAAAGAATAGTGAGAAATAAAAGCCAAACAAGCAAGTGACCTGTTAAGTATGATGACCATTCTGGTTGGAGGAATACAGGGTGCTGCTAGAAAAAACAAGGATATTCAACCAGAAAGAGTAGGGATTTGAAAAAAAAAAATAAATAGAAATCAACTGGGTGAGTAATGGGGTTGTGGGATAGCATTGTAAGTTGGCCATCCTGACAGGGAACAGTGTACTAAAGGTCTGAAGATTTCAAAATGTGTAGGAGGCTTGCTATGGCAGTGCAGCATAGTGGTTCTGCAAACTCAAGAATAAATTGTTTCAGTTTGAATTTTGTCTCTTTTAAGTGGTCCAACCCTATGGCCTTGGGTATCTCTTATCCTCTGTGGCACTATTAAAAAAAATAAATTAGATCATGTATATAAGGTGATTAGAAACATTGCTGATGTAAACACTGTTTGCTTTTGTGAAGATGAACAAGATGAGTGTTAGAACAAGGAATTGAGAATAAAGAGTAGCTGGAGGTGAATATAGGAAGATAAATAGAGATCAGAGGGTGCAAGGACCTGACAGAACATGTCAGGGAAAGACAGTTTGTAATGGCATAAGAGACCACTGAAGGATTGTTTGTAGGGGAGTAAAGTGATCAGATTATTATTTTAGAATTAGAAGGGTTGGGGCTGGGAGAAAGCTCAGTAGAATAAGTGCCTGCCTGGCAAGCTCAGGGTCCTGAGTTCAACCCCTAGTACTGGGGAAAAAAAAAATTATATATATTTAGAAGGATATTTAGGCTGGAATTTAGATTAGTTGTGATTAAGACTGGAAGAGCATTGTATATAGGAAAAAAGCAGAAACACTTAAGAAATACTATTTTTTTAACCCAATAATTAACACTTATCAAGAAGTGTACAGATTTCTCCCAACTGCTGCCAGTTGTTTCTACAGCAGATATGAGTTGAGTGTCTTCCAATTCAATTTAGTTGTGACAATTTCTGCTTGGAAATTGTGTTTGGGATTTGGTAGCATCAGATACCAAAGATTGAGTGCTTAGCCCTGAAAGATTGCCTGTACTTTGGATACTGTTCACAAGCTCCAAGTTGCTTCTGATGGTTATCCAAGGAGATTCACATGATCTTTAATTCTCTAGAGTGGCTAAAAAATCAGCTAGTTTTTTAATGCCTCACAGAGCTCATGTGCTTATTTATTAGTTTATTATGAAGAGTATTGCAAAGGATGTAGGTAAATATGTCTATAAGATAAGGGAAGAGTGAGACATTGTCCATATTCTAACCCATCTGGGCACACTACCTTCCAGGATCTTTGTTTGGATCAGCTCTCTAGCAGCTCTCTAAAACCAGTCTTTTGACTTTTTATGAACATTACATTGTGTAGGCATGATTGATTAAAATATTGGCCATTGGTTATTAACCTTAGCCATGTAACTCCTTTCCCTCCAGGGAGATTCATTGGGTAGGACTGAAAATCCTAATCCTTCTGTCATGCCTGGATGTTTATTGTGGTCATCCCCTAATCTAAAGCTACCTCGAAACTGTCTACCCCTAGTCATCTCATTAGCATAGAAAAGAGGATTCTAAAGCTATTAGTAGCTTTTTGCCTAGAAACAAGACCAAATACAGTTGGTCCTCCTTGCTGATTCAGCGAACTAACAGCAGGTTTAATTTTACTCTCCTATTAGCCTGATTTGAAACTGTTTTGTTTCTATTTTTCTTTTTAAAATAAGTAGAATAAAGAAAATATTAGAAAAGTCTTTATCTTCACTGAGTATGTATAGATTTTTCTCATGTCATTATTCCCTAAATAGTGCAGTATAACAACTGTTTACATTGTACTTGTGTTTTGGTAGTTATTTGAATATATGTGTAGGTTATATACCAGTTCATGAAACTTCATAAAAGGGACTTAAGCATATGCATATTTTGGCATCTGGAAGCAATACCTCTAGGATATGAAATTACAACCACATATTTTTAACTGCCTCATAAAGACAATCTAGGAAGTTATGATAATGAGGCCCATATGGTAGTGTGGTTTAGAGAATGAACAATGAAGACAGAAGGGCAATACTGGAAAGAAGTGTAAGAGTATAGGCAGTTCTAGTTTTTTGTTGTGTGTGGGGTGGTCACATCTTGGTTCCACTTACTAAAAAAAGCAAAGAAGAATGGTTGTTGGTATGCTCTGAGGGACATTTTAGAAGGGGAATGGCTCAAGGTGGTCAATACCAGGTTGTGGGAACGGAAGGCTAAAGTAGAAAGGAAGAAACGTATGAATTATTTTTTCCAATTTGTATTTTCCTCTGCAGGAGATCTGCTTGAAATGTGGTTTCAGCAAGGCCTCAGTTTCCTTCCTATAGCTCTTGTAATTTGGACAGCTGCTGCTTTCACATTTTCATACATTACTGCAGTAACACTCCACCATGTTGACCCTGCTTTGCCTTATATCAGGTCAGTGATACATAATCTTTGTATAGGAAAAGCTTTATATATTCTTCATAGTTTACATTCAAGCTGATGTTTTATGTCAACATTTTGAAATTAAGATTTTTCATTGACACATGAAGAATGGTTGAAAAAGATGTGGTATTTCTATATAATGGAGTATTACTCAGCTATTAAGAACGATAAGCTTGAAGCATTTATATTGAAGTGGATGCCACTTGAATATATACTCGTAAGTGAAATAAACCAGACACACATGTGCAAATATTGTATAGTCTCCCTGGCATAAGAAGTCAAAAGAAGAAATACAAACAGAAATGTACAACAACTGAAAACAATTGAGTCAGATAGGGCAAAGTGAATGCTATATGCTGCAGGGTACTAATCAGCTTTTCTTCTGGATGATTAACAACCTAAGTTCACAGATCAAAGTTGGAGAAATAGAAGAGCCACAAGGCCAGCCAACATTTTGGCCCTAGCCTTTCAAGGTCAGAGAAGACTCAGGGCATAGGAGAACCTGTACTGTAACATCATGAAACTCAGTTGTGCCCCAAATTTTCTGATCAAGGAGATTATGGAACCACAGAGGAAAGAGATTGATGATGTATAGTGTGCCTGGGGAGAGTCACATGGAGAGAAAACTTTCTCTCAGGCTCTCACAGAGAGCAAACTTGTCAAGCATTGGCTGTGACTCATCCACAGGGATGACACAGACAAAGGATCTACAGAATAAGGTACAGGATTACAAGATAAACCCTGAGGGGACTTCAATGACCTCATCAGAAACAAAAACTACATGTTTTTTTTTTTCCATGGAAAACCCTCTTGTTTATTTGATTAAACAAAAATAAAATAAGCTGCATAGGAACGATTTTAAAGTCCAAAGAGACACCAACTTTGTTTTAAGGCTGTAGGAGCTGATACAGCATCTCCTTGCTACTTTCTCCAGCCTTCTCTGTGGACCACAGCGATACATTTAGGAGCCTGTTAGCTAACATAGGAGTTTTTGAACACTTTTCCATTGGTTCTTCACCTGTTCATTGCCTGTCATGCCTGTGGCCTGACTATTAACATTTAAAATTTAAAAGCAATAACCAAGAGGGGAAAAACATAACCCAAATAAACAAAACTCACCTTTGCTTAAAGGTGTGGGGGGTAAAAGCTATTTCCCCACTCATCCATTGAAATGATGAGAAATGCACTAGCAAGGCAGTGCCCATGTCAAGGGGGGCACAAGGCGGACAGCACCCAAATGGGCTTGCAGCATGGCTTCTGCAGCAAAGGAGGTATTCAGGGGGTGCACATTGCTCATACTAATTTGCCTTGCACAAATAATAAAAATTAGAGGTTTAACTTAATCATCCAACATGCCTTTTAGCTACTTTCTCCCAATTCTGTCATTTAAATTTCTTTAAAAAAAGGAAAAGAAAGAAAAAAAAAAACTCAATTGAGTCATGTAGTCTATGCTTAAAAATTAAAGCAATTTTATGACCAGGCATGAAAGCTAATGGACATTATTAAGTAAGATTCATATAAAAAAATACTAACAACCCTCCCACCCACCAACTATTCTTAACATGCTAGTTTAAAACATCCCTACCCGCCCACCCTCACCTGCATTGATAGTAAGGGAAAAGAAAAACAGAAACATCTTACCACCCTAAAAACAAGAAAATCCCATAAATGTGAAAAACCTTCCTCTGAAGAAGACAACTACACAGACTGCTAGAAACATAACGAACTATTACAGAGCTGGTTGTGTAAAGAAAGTAAACAATTTGCTACACACGCCAACATTCAGCCAGTGTGCTCCAAGATAGCCTTAGGAAAAATACTACCTGAGCTCGAAAGTTAATACAATCATTAAAATGAGGTCTAAGACCATGCAGATACACAAAACTTTTAGAACCATTACTGGTTAAATGATGATGGAAAACATCCCACCAGGCTGGCTTGTTAACCCGTAAGATCAGTTTTAAAAATAGACATTGTTGAGGTGTTTATTCACCATGACATTTATAAGCCCAACTCATGATTTACTAAGAGTGGTCTTAAGATTCCATCTTCCAGTCAAACCAAAATATTAACCACAGAAGAAGAGAGGTAGAGGGTCAATACAGTATATATCCTGATAATGTGCTTCTCAAATTTATCAAGTATTTAACAAGGACAGTGACAGAGACAGACAGAGAGATATAGAGACAAAGAGACTGACAGACAAGACAAGACAAAGAGGCAGACACGAGAGAAAAGAAAGCAACCCGTCAACATGTTACCTTTGGTAGAAAAAAATTAAACACACAATGAAACACCAATACACACTTCTCCAGTCACTGCTCAGTAGGGACAGCGAGTGCTGCAATGCCATGGTGACAAGCATCCTCCTGCTGGGTCCAGAAGCTATAGATACAATCACAAAGTCAAAAGAATTCTCATTCCCTTCAATGACCTCATCAGAAGCAAAAACTACATGTTTTGGTATATAGATCTTGCTCTATCTAGGTCTTGACCATCCAGCAGAACAGTATAAAAATGAGGTATATAACGTGGGGCCATAATAATAAGTTGAGCTGTAAATGGCTACAGTTGACAATTTCTTCAGATAACTCTTGTTGTGGAATGCTGGACTGTGTTGGATTGTGTCCTCGAGTTCAGGCACCTAAATTGGTTGAATGACAATGGAGTGCCCATCTTTGACAGGTGTAGACAAAGGAAGGGGTATAGAAAGGAGGAATCATAATGTGTGTGTATGGTCAGTACAGTTGGGATAGATATGCCACGCTTCTACATAATTTTATGAGAGGCAAGATTTGCGCTGATGGTGATTGGACAGGATATTATGTCGGCTTCTAGCACTATAGACAACCACTAGGAAAATAACAAGGTAGAAAGTACTAATTATTGAGTCTTTGATATAATTCAGGTATAAAAAATAATATACGTAAATACTCTCTTAATTTACTGATAAGAGACATCTGCTATAATAATGTCTGTAAGAATACTACCATGTATGCACCTTGTATGATACCAAAACATTATGAAAACAGTTTGCAGTGTATTAATTTATGAAATCCGTCCTGTTAAGGTGTCTTAAAACTGTCTAATTGATATTTGTACTTCAATAATATAAAAAATAAATTAAAAAAAGACTTACATTTAAGTTACATGAATGAAAGAATATAAAATGATACTTGCACTTAGCTCTGTGTGTGTGGTAGAGAAAATGAGACAGCAGGAGAAGATACAGTTAGTGGGTTGATAAGTGAATTGTCACCTTTTAGTGCCTTGTCTTTCACATAAAAGTGTGCAGGGTCTCTTAGAATGTGACTGGAATTGTTCTTCCTTTAGAATTAAAAATGCTACAAATAGTAATAGAAGAATAGTAGTAATGACACACGTTTTTTTCTTTGCACTTGACAGGCAGGTGCTAATAATGCTGAGCTATCTCCCCAGCCTAACACATGTTTATTAATCGACTTATTATGTAGAAGGTAATGTTTTAAGCCTTCTTTTTTCGTGAAACCTGGCCTTCAGTGAATATGCCTCCAGCCACAGTTGTCTTTTGCATTTATCTGTTGAGGGCCCAGTCCTATCTGACTGCCTAAAATATTTCTAGCTAAATTAGCTATCTTTAATATTCCCCTCTCTGAAGAAGTAGCCCTAACTCCCATGAGGGGAAAAGAATTGAAGACCAATCTGGCTACTTCCAGCTGAAGATGGTAGTTGTGATTGGCAGTCCTCAGAGGGTCTGTCTGAAGACCCTTGCTCAGTGCCAGGTGTTCTTGTCTTGGGTAGAGCCGCACGCAGCTTTAAATCTGCAGGAAACAAGGTCACAGAAACAAGTATCCTTGGGCCAAATGATAAAATCAATAACATAATTATGAATACAGCCAATAAACTTTCTCAACAGGAGGAGCCAGTAAGTTTTCCATAAGGAAATTTTAGAATCTGACACATCATTAACCTGCATTTAATATCTTAAATAGGTATTAGCAGAAGGATCAGGAATGTACACACAATATTCAGCTTTTACAATTGCATAAGTACCCCTTGTTTTGGTGTTATAATTTCTCATGCCATCCCACTTTGGAAGGTGTTCTCCCTCATTAGTTTTACTTCTTCATTCATTCAGAGAGACCAGCCTCAGTGTCATTTAAGACCCACTGTATATAGTTAAGGCCTCAATGTGTTGTTGTATGACATCCTCTAACTCTAGGGAAGAGAAAGATAGGAGCTGAATGATCATATCAGTGAAACACACTTCTAGACCATCAATGCTATAGGCAGTGCAAGTTTGCAGGTTTCTCAATACTTTTGACACTTCTGCCTTGTAAATGTGCAAATTGCAGCGTGTATATTTTTATTTTTTCAGGGAATAGCCATTGTGGGCTGCCTGTGTAATTCTGGGGCAATTCAGCCAGCTTGTTGGAAATCTTCAGCCATAAAGTTATTGTGTATATGTGTTGTCTGAATTAATGTTTGTCCTAAATATTTAGTAGAGTTAGGCCAATGAGAATATGAATGATTTTTTTTATTCCCAACATAAGGGGGCCTTTCTCTTAAGATGACTTATAGTGGGGTTTAGTCCTAGATAATCATCCCATATCTGGTTGTTGCCTTTAAATTAGGACACTTTTATTTAATGGGGATCGTAGTAGAACTTTTAAAGAGGCTTCACTGGCATTGTCGGAAAAAATCTTATTATATCCACGATTATTAAGCGTATAGTTTATAGACCACTCAGTTACTTTGTAATGGTGGTCTAAATGATGAACCTTTGAACTCTTGTAACTCTCCAATAGTGCTGTAGTTTATTCCAGCCATCTCCTTGGAGTAGTAATACCCACCAAGGAAGGACAATGAGCAAGCTCCATAGGAAGCGAATTTTTTTGAAATGACTTCATATTCTTGTGTCTACCTTAGAAAGGAATTGCATTCACCTTCAAATGGTAAAAACGATTAGTAAAAGGGCTAAGAATAACATCCTAGATTATTTATCTGAAGATTTTGTCATTTTCTTGAACAAAAATCTTAAATCTTCTGTGGGTTGACAGTAGTATTCCAGAGGTGAGCAGCAGTCTGTGCTTCCTAGGATTTGAGTTGGTGGTGTTTCAAGGAGTCAATGGCTGCTACTAACAGATAATATAGTTGACAGGATCTTAGGTTGGTCCTAGAGAAGATGATGAAGGAAGAGACCATACCAATATTAAGTCTCGAGAGTGGATTTCCCTTCTCTAGGCTGAGCTTCCATTAGCTGTTGAAGAGTCAGGATATAGGAGAACCTGTACTGTAACATCCTGTAACTCAATTGTGTCCCAAATTTTCTGATCAAAGAGATTATGGGGCCACAGAGGAAAGTGATCCATGATGTATAGTGTGCCTAAGGAGAGTCATATGGAGAGAAAAACATTCTCTCAGGCTTTTACAGAGAGCAAATTGGTCAAGCAATGGCCATGACTCATCCACATGGCTGACACTGGCAAAGGATCTACAAACTGTGGTACAGGGTTTCAGGGTAAATCCTGAGGGGATTTGACTGACCTTGGCAGATATAAAAGTTACATTTCTTGTTATATAGGGCTTGCTTTATCTTGGTCTTAACCATCCAGTGGAAAAATATAAAAATGAGGTATAAAAAGTAAAGCCATATTAATATGGTGAACTGTCAAAGGCTCAAGTCAACAACTTCTGACATGCCAGTCCTATGGATAACCCACTACTTTTATGGACTACTGGGTCCTATTGGATTATTTTGCTGAATTCATGTACCTACAATATTTAAATGGCAATGGAATACCCACCTGTGACAAAAGTAAACAAAAAAAAGGGGATACAAATGAAGGACCATTTTGTGTCTATATACAAAATAGGATAGATATACAGCTGTTTTCTTTTAATTCAGTGAATACAAAGATTTGTTCTAATAGTATTTGCGTAGGATATCATGTCTGCATCTTGTACTATAACCACTATGAAGACAACAATATGCAATGTACTAATTATTGTGACAGTCCTACTGACCTGTTTTGAAACTGTCTCATTGCTTTTTGTTTCTCAGAAAAATTAAAAAAAAAAAAATAGTCTTTTGGGATTTAGCCAGTCATGTGACATCCTTCAGTGAGGCTTCTCTATTGAAGGGAAAATCATTAGTGAGAAAAGGGAGTCTACAGAGTATTTCAAATGGACTGAGGCCTAGAATTTGAGTTGTATTTCTTACTTTAATGAAAGTTAAAGGTATTTAGTGAGGCCCTTGTAGGTGAGTCTCCTGAGTCATTTTGCATAGATGTCTCTTATTCATTTTTTTCCACTTGTCCTAATGATTGTGGCCTCTATTCACAATGGTGGTGATAGAGGATGCCCAATACCTGAAAGACACTGTGTGACTGTGCTTTGAAAGAAGGCCTTTAGCTCTTAGGAAGTCCAAATGTGGGGATGATCTCTGAAACTAAAGCTTTTCCCACCCTCTTGTGCTTTTCTGTTTTACAAGGAAAGGCTTCAACCCAGTTTATGAAGGTATCTTCTCAGACTAATAAGTATTGAGCTCCTTTACTCTGTGGCATATGAATGAAATCAAGCTACCAGTAAGTCTAGAAACTTTTCTGTTTTTTTAAATGTATTTCGTACAGGGACTACAGGGTCTCACTGCAGAGATCAGACTTGCACTGAGCCTTTCTGTTTTTCAGCTTCCCAAGCACTGGGATTACAGGTATGTGTCACCACACTTAGTCTCAATCACGCCCAGGGGGTTGCAGGCTGCGGATTAAGTCCCTGGTCCTGCTTTGATTTGCTGAGCTATCTAGCCAGCCCTAGAAACTGTTCTTAAGGGACTGGAATAACAATTGTAATTGACTCTGCGACCCTTCTATTGATGGAGTCTGACATATTGTTTTAAATCCCTTCAATATTAGCTATGATTATTTCCAAATTTTGATAACTTATGAGAAACAACAGTTAATACATTATTTCTGACCAGGGAAAAACTCTCAAGTTAATTGTACATAGACAACAATATATATTGTACATAGACAACAACAGTCTAAGCATCATTTTCACTAGTTGGCAACTTGCATGCATACATTATACTAATTAGGATGAAATACTTCCTACCAGGGTGGGAGCTGGGCTTTTAGGCATAACTAAAAGGAATAGGAGAATGCATGATCCTTTGAGAGCATCCTCTAGATACAAGCCATAACAGCCGTAATGATTTAAAGAGCTTCTACTAGGTCTCATAAAGACTCTTTGACTTCCCTAAAGCACTGCTCTGGGGGCCTTTGGAGAATATTCAAGTTCTAAACTATAGCAGAGTGTTGGAACCAAGATACAAACTCAGACAGTTGGACTATGTATGGATTGTGCTCGTACTCTGATGTGCTGCCTAGATTTTTTGAGTCATTAACAGTTATCAGTAATCTCAAAACTGCTGATTAGGGGCCAGGGAGATGGCTAAGTGGAATAAGTGCTTCCCAGGCAAGTGCAAGGGCCTGAGTTCAGTCCCGGGTTCCACCAAAAAAAAACAAAAACAAAACTGCTGTTGGTTTAAATGTAACTATGAGTATTTGGTTTATAGCCTTTTTAATTATAACATTAATGAGTAATTGTTAGAAGAAATTTTAAACAGTACCAGAGTGCTGATAGAAATAAAAGTGAAAGTTTCTTCCTGAGCTCTCCAGTTTCTGCCCCTAGAGATGACTGATGGTTTGTAGGTTTCCTTCTAGAAATTGGTTTATTTTGTCATCTATGATTATATAAAACTTCTTTTTTTAACCATTTTCCTCTTGCTCCTTTTTTTTTTTCCTTAATTTTATTCCATTTATATAAAGTGATTACTTGTTGATCTTAAGCAATTTTTTGCTTAGGGTTTTCCCTTTTTTCTGGCAGTTAGAAGCCAGAAAAATGGTCTCATTCTCTTTTTTTTTATAAGATACTATATTCAGGGTCCTTTTGTATTCAAAATAATGAAGCTAGATATTCTGCAAAGTTGCTTTTTTTTTTTTTTTAATTAATCCTATTCAAGAGGTTTAGCTATATAGCTACAAAAGCCAGAACCAAATTATAAACTTTACTGCAAAAGCAAATTTTGTTGCCAGTATGCTTTACATTTTTTTTTTAAAGCTAGTTCAAGTGGTAGATATCTTAGATAAGGTACCTAGAAGATGTGCTACCAGTACACTAGAAAAAAATATTAGAATATGTGTTTATTTCTTAAATAAAAAAATCCTTAAGCTTTACTGATGATTTATTTATTTATTTATTTATTTATTTATTTTGTATTTTAGGAAAGAGTGTACAGGGTGTTCAGGGTCTCACTACTAGATAAGACCAACAGTGATCTGCCCTGGGGTCGGGGCTTGCTTGGCAGGCCAAGGGATTGAGCCCCTGGCCCCTGGGCCTGCTTGCAAGCACTTTAATCTGCTGAGCTATTTGGCCAGACTAAATATCTTTTTTTTTTTTTTTTTTTTTTTTTTTTTTTTTTTTTTTTTTTTTTTTTTTTTTTTTTTTTTTTTTTTTTTTTTTTTTTTTTTCTTTTTTGACAGTACTTTTTTTTTTCCATTTATTTTTATTTTATTAAAATACAAATGTCAATCAGACAGTTTCAAGACACCTTAACCATACAGAGTCGATGAATTAATACATTGCAAACTGTTTTCATAACGTTTTGGTACTGTACAAGGTGCATACATGAAATTATATTTACAGGTTTTTTTATAGCTGAATTATATCAAAGATTCAAT
>PVKA01031998.1:12002-25836 GCA_004027165.1 Ctenomys sociabilis | reverse complement strand
CACATTTCAACAACTTAGTGATCTTAAAAATCTTAAAAATGTTACCAGAGCTACTTGATAAAAATAGTCATCTGCTTTGTACCAGCAGGCATTACAGCTGAGGCCCACTTGGTATTCAGAACCCCTGGCTGCTTTTTCTCCTCTTCCTTGCAAGCTGGAATCTCCCTCCCACTGTTAGTTTTTATCTCCTCAGGTAAATATTTAGTTTCTTGGGTAGGCATGGTAGCCTGGTCTCTACCTCACACACGCTGGAGCTTGAACTTAGATGCTTACATCATCTTAAGCAAGTGCTTATCCTTGTTTTCAGATGCATTCTTTGATTTACCTTTTTTAAGAGCACTTCATATGCTTTGTTGGCCAGGGAAATAGCTGAGAGACATAAACACCTGCTTGGCAAGCTCAAGATTCTGAGTTTGATCCCTGGTACCAATAAGTAAATAAATATTTTTTTTTTAAAAATAGACAGATGCATTGCTGTAGGAACAGATTCAGCTGAGAACCTCATGGATGACTGGCAATTTTCTTATCTGCCCCTGCACTAACCTGGCTTTCTTTTAGAGCATGTGTCATCCAGCAAGGAGAGTGCTGGTGCTTTGGGCAGTTTAGGAGCTCAAAGGCCCTTCCTCTGTTTAACTTATGTGTTATTATGATTGCCTTTACTATTGGAGTGCTGGGGATTAAACCAGGCCTTGAACCTCGATAAGAAATAATAGAACTTTGAGCTGCATCTCCAGCCCTTTCAATTTTATTTATTTATTTTTCTTTCAACAGTGTCTTGCTAAGCTGCTAAATTACCAAGGCTGGGCTCAAATGTGAGGTGGTTATACCTCAGCCTTCAGAGTGCTGGAATTTCATGTGTGTGTACTGCACCCTATCAGAGACCCTTCTCTCTCTCTTTTTTTTTTTTTTTTTTTTTTTTTTTTTTTTTTTGAGACAGGGTCTCGCTATGCAGTTCAGGCTGGCCTCGAACTCACTTTGTAGCTCAGGCTGGTCTCGAACTCACAACAATCCTCCTGCCTCAGCCTCCCAAGCGCTGGAATTACAGGCCTGCACCACCACACCTGGCTTCAGAGACCCTTCTTGAAGCTATGTGGTCCCACTGCTAGGACAAATGTGGGAATCATTTGGATGGGGATTACTTTCTGTGTAAGTGCTTGCCAGCCAACTTGGTAAGTTCCTCCTGGCCCCTCTGGGGCAGGGGCATGCCCTTTTCTTTCCCCAGACCACATGAATGCTTTCAACACACCATAGCGAGCACTCTCAACCTATCCATCCTGTATCAGAACTCATTGCCAACAAAAAATTGTCTAAGCATTCATTGAAGTCCTTGTGGGATGGGAGCCAGTTTGAGGGCCAAAGAAGAACTCAGGGAAGTAGCACAGCAACTGGGGGGAAGAACTGTGCAGGAGAGGAGGTTGCTGGGGCAAGATGAAGCCTGAGGTCTCCATTGCTGTCCCTTGCGACAGATTTGTGGTAACCATGAACTGAGAAGGGAGTTGTGAATAGCTTTGAGTGCCCTATGGTTTTGCAGGCTTGGAAAGTGGCAAATCTAGAGGTGAAAAATTGAAACTCAACCCACCGGTACCATCTAAAATAAGTGGCATCCCCTGATCAAACAGCCGTCCCCTGAGTCTGCCTAAGCAGGCATTTTAGGCTGATGATATCTCACCAGCCCCATAAAATTGTTTTTTAAAAAAATGTACTACTAGTAGTTCAGTGCCAGTGTATATATTCTGGATTCAATTCTCAGTACTTAAGGAGGAAAAAAAAAAGCAGTGATTTCTCAAGGGTCTCAGTGTCCAGTTGCAAGGCACCTGTACCATATAGCGCTCTTTCTTTTTCAGAGTTCAGCACAGTGGAAGGCATCTGGTATTTGCCTTGTGAGGGAGTCAGTATTCCTCCAAGAAAGGACTCAGTGCCCTTTCTTCTTCAGGTCTCCTGTGCAAAGCATCACCAGGATGCCCAAACCCCAGAGGAAAGGAGACAAATAATAACCAAAAAAATTCAGCTTGTGTTGGAGAGTCTGTAATCTAGCAAGGCTCTCCAACAAATTGGAAAATTCCCAAGGAGGCTGATGGTGTTGCAACCAAGCAAAGAATACCAGAAAATTGGACCTCATAGAAGCCTTCAAATTCATGGGGTCTCTCTAAACCAGATAACTCCTAATGTCATACAGAGAAATTACACAGGGTCAGAATTGCCTCGAGCCAGAAAAGCAAAGGGTACTGAAGTCCGTTCTTAGAGAAATCAACAACTTCTCAAACAGAGTAAACATCAGACAGTTTTAAGTGCCACCGAACTCGAAAGAAGAAAGAGCCCTCCTGGTTGAAGGGTACTCTCTACTTAATACTAATACTGGAGTGAGCACTTACCCCTGTAGCCAACCGGGAATGGAACCCAGGTTAGTACTGGCACTGACCTGCTTTTCCCACCGCTATTTATTTATTTAGTTAGTTATTTTGAGAATGATTTCTACTAAGGGTTTCCCCTCCCCCCCCCAACCAAGGATTGAACTCAGGCCCTTGGGCTTGCCAGGGAAGCACTTATTCCACTGAGCCATCTCCCCAGCCCCTCCCTTACTTTTTTTATGCCTTTTCCCATCTTTCCTTTCCCCTTCTCACATTCCAGTTCTTTCTTCCTATTTAACAAATTTTTCGCATTTCACAATATCTATTGTTCATTTTAGGCTTTACTTACTCTTTCAGTTTCTCACACTAGAGAGGCTAGACAATGCTCACACAGTTAATTCTCGTTTTTGGTGGTGTGAGGGCTCGAACCCTGGACCTTGGGAATGGAAGGAAGGGCTGAGCCACATCCCCAGCCCCCAGGCACTTCAGGGAGAGGACAGCCCAGGAGTGAGGTGGGAGTGAGGGTTTTTTTTTATTTTTTATTTTTTGGTGGAACCAGGTATTGAACTCAGACCCTTGTGCTTGCCAGGGAAGCGTTTATTCCACTGAGTCATCTCCCAGCCCCCATGGGAGTGAGGTTTTGGAAAATGTTTCTGAAGAGGTTTGAAGCCTCCGCCATCTGAGGGAGGGAGGGCTCAACTGCTTAAGTCCCCCCTGGACTTGCTCGCACCTGGTAGGGTGAAGAGACCGTGCCGAGCCGAGCCTTCCTTCCTCTCTGCTCACGGCGCTCTGCATGGGATGTATTCCCACGCAGCTTAGAAGCTCACAAGCAGCGCTGATAGTCAGCGCTGATTTACCAGGGAGTAGGTAACAAACGTCCTAGGACCCTCGATGCACAGCAAGAAATTGGAAGGGACGCAGCTCGAACGGACTAAGAAGCTCCCGAGACAGACAGTGGGCTCTGCCCAGAACAGGAAGGTCTTCAAAGCACCCAGAAAAATTCCAGCCAGAGATCAGGTACGCATCCCGGGCAAAGTGGGAGCTCTGAGAGGACATTTAGTGAGGCTGTTGCTGTCCGGATCCACTCTGTGGCTGTGGCCACCACACAGTGGCTCAAGTCTCCTGCACATCTGTGTCTTACACATGTGCTGCATGGTCACCTTTCCCAGTATCGCTGGCGAGGCTCTGCGGGACTCACCCGTGGTCACGCGTCCACTCTCAAACCCGCGTGTGTCTCACCTGTGAGTGTCTCACCACTCCGCAACAAGAGGTCGTGCTTTCCGTGCCCCACGTCTCTGTGCTCCGCGTCGCTCTGGACTCGATGCCGCAACCGGCAGGCGCCTGGCTTTTCTGCTCGACCTTTGTCCTCAGGGAGCGGGCATGCTGCGGGCGATCTTCTTACACGGACACTACAAAATGAAGTCCGGCTCATGGAGGTGGGGCTGAATACTGATGCGCCAAGGTGACCAGGTCTACGCCAGGGAAAGCCGACTCAGGGAGGCTGAGGCAGGAGGACACAAACGGGTGCCTAGGCAAGTTGAAAAATCTCCAAATTTTTTTCTAAAGGGTACATTTTAAGGTTGGTGATCGAGATAGTGCCAAAAATACCCTGGAGCCTCCCTGAAATTCAGTGTTTTCTGGGTAGACTAGAAAGGAATGCTATAGGACCTGTATGATGAGCAGGGAGGAGCTTGAGGGGTCAGAGCCTGTGTGGACTGCGAAGCTCCAGAGAAAACAAAGGTGGGCTCTGCAGAGAACTGGGAGGTCTTCCAAGTGGTCAGAAACGTCGGAGCTCGTGATTAACAATGAATCCTGGGCAAAGATGGAGCTCCGTGGGGTAGCGTAAGCCCAGGCAGCTCCTTTGAGCAAACTGAGTTCCCGCCTTGGAGAGGAAGCTGTGAGGCCGGAAGCAGAATCCTCCTCACCGCTAGGGGACCTGTGTTTTCCAGAGCGCTGGCCTGTCTGTCGGATTCCCCACTGGCCATGGCGTGATTAGATGTGCTGTTCAGGGGATGGAGGCCCGAAGTGGTTCTCCTGGGGGCCTAGTCTCACCCTCGATGCTTGTTGGAAAAAACATGAAACTTAGTGTCTCTCCAGGGTGGCGCACCTCATCTGATGCACACCAGAAGGCATCCTGACCTCGGAAGGTAGAGGCAGGCAAATTCGGTATTTGTAGCCAGCAGCACACTACCAAATTCTGAGGGAAGACTGGGTTATAAGATAGACTGGGTTACAAGGTTTTCCTTCAAAGGAAAGCAAACCATACGAAATTACCACAAACAGTACAAAACAGTGGGATGGTAGAACTTCTTTTGTGCTAGTTCCTGCGGAGTTTGTTGTGCTACCCACACATGAACAAAGCCATTAATGTCGTACCAATGTTCGACATCAATTGTCTTAAATCTCACTGTATGAGACAAAAAGCTACAATCTCAATTTTCTACAAAAGTATTTTTTTTTTAAGTATTTTTTCTACAAAAAAGTTTATCAGCCATAAAACAATCTGTCCAGGGTTTATGTTGACCCTACCGACAGCGGAGCTGCGCTTGAATTCTCAGGCTCAGCGCGGCGACTGCCAGAGCACTCACACTGCCCTGCCCTTTCAGGAGAGCCGCGTGTTCTTCATCTCCGTCTTCTTCCTTCTCCTCCTCCTCCCACCACCTCGTCCTCTGCTGCATTCTTCTCCCTTGAGCCTGTTGCCAACCCGGGCCCTTCCTTCCCACTTCTTTTCTGCCCTTGGCATGGTCGGCAGCAGTATCCTTTCTGTAGCCCTCCTTCAGCTTCGCTGTTGCTTGTTGCTGCGGTTGCTTATCTTTGGCTGGCTGCTCAGACCACGTTTCACCCGTTTCTCACAGAATCCGCATTGGACAAGCCTGAGTGTTCAGCTTTGATCTCTGAGTGGTGTTCAGAGTAAAACAGGCAGCTGGCAGGTCGTAGCCTTTTAGGAGTGCTGGGTTTGTCCTCTGGTCCTCTCTCATCGCCACCTTGCCAAATCTTAGAACGTGGACTTTTCCTGGTCAGATGTGGTCGTCCATCTCTCAGAGTGCTTCTTAGAGCACCCAGTGAAATTGACCAAGGCGTGTGTGTGAGTGTGTGGGGGGGGTGTCTTCCTGCGAGCTCCAGGCAAGACTGCACAAAATGGTGTGTGAAGATATCTTGTCCCTCAGCTTCTGGTCTTCCTACCCCTAGTGGCATAGCCTGGGGCAAGTTTCTGCAGAGTGGGTGTCAGCCAAAGATGTTTCCTTCCTCGGGCTCTGGCCTCAACTGGCTTCAGGTCTCAAACTCTTTATCCTCCTGCCTGTTCTGCCTAAGTATTGTCTGAAAGGTACCCTGTGCCTGCCTTCATTTGTTGCATTTGATTTGGCATAAAAGAGGAGGGAGGGGCCGCTATATAGCCGAGTGGCACAATGATCGCCTTGCAGGCACCACATCTTGTCCTGACTCGAAAATGTCCTGAGTTCCATTCTCCATACAAATAAGTAAGTATAAATAAAGAGAAAAGAGGAACAGTCCATACAAAGTGTAGCTTTGTGCATACTTAGTGTAGTTTTGAATGAGTTTGTTAGCTGGTGTTAAGAGTTTTTTAAGGGGCCTGGGAGATGGCTCAGTAGAATAAATGCTTGCCTGGCAAGGGCCTGAGTTTAATCCCCAGTTCCACCAAAAAAAAAAAAAAAAGTTTTTTAGAAAATTTTCCAAGGCTGGCAAGATAGCTCAGCAGTCTAAAGCGCCTCTCAGGGACCGCGGTTCCAGCCCCAGCACCACCTGCCATGCCAGCCCCTCCCCCCAGGGCCGGCTGAGCTGACCACCCCACCCCCGCAAAAAAAGAATCCGTGATGTGTAGCGAGACACTGTAATAAATAAATGAATTTAAAAAAAAAAAAAAAGAAAGAAACAAAATTTTCCAATTTCCCCCAATGAATGCAAATGTCCTCCTCTAATGCAGTGGCAGGACAGGTTAGGCCCATCCATAGGAGGGAGAGGACTTCCTTATGACTCAACATTGTAAGAAAAAAAAAACAGAGCAAGACTCCTGGATTTCATAATGCTTCTAAATAACTCTTAGTGTTTGGCATGAGAGGGAGTTGTATCTATAGGTGGGATGGAGTATAAGCACCTAGATATACAGAAAGTTTAGAGAAGTGGACAGAAGTGGGAGATAGAAAAGCATGGAAACAGATCACAAGGATGGATCGATCAGATTCCAAACTCTGCTAGGGAAACCCCCGGCCCCCTTCTCGGCGACCTGGGCTGTCTTTGACTCCACATTGTGGTCGTGTCCATCAAGAGAGCGATTCCAATCTCCCTTGTGTCTGTGTTTTACAACTGCACTGCACAGTTGGTCACCTCTGCCCACTATGGCTAGCAAGGCCCAGGTGGGACTTGCCGATAGCCATGAGCGGCCCCTCCATCCCGCACATGACTCACCTGTAAATGCCCAGCGGCGAGTCCCTTGGCGCTCGGCATCCTCCACGGCCGCTCCAGACTTGATGCCGCAATCTGGAGGCGGCTGGCTCGGCTTTTCTACTCGACCTCTATCGTCAGGATGCAGACATGCTGCGGGCAATTTGAGCTGGCCAGAAAATGATCCAGAAACCAGATTCTGACAGACTAAGAGGCAGAACCAAGCTAATGGAATCCAATGCAGAACAACGTTCTCAACATTTAAAACAAAAGCTGGGCGTGGTTGCACATGCCTGTAATCCCAGCACTCGGGAGGCTGAGGCAGGAGGACTATTGTGAGTTCGAGACCAAAGTGAACTTAAGGCCATCTTGAACTGCATAATGAGACCCCGTCTTTTTGTTTTTTTGGTGGAACTGGGAATAGAACTCAGGCTCTTGCGCTTGCCAGGGAAATGCTTATTCCACTGAGCCATCTCCTCAGCCCCGAGACCCTGTCTCAGAAAGACAAAAAAATAAAAAAAAGAAAGAAAAGACTGAATGAACGAATGAATGAAAGAAAGAGGCATGGGTTAAGCTTCAAAGGTGCGCTGAAGCATCAGTGTCTCTCCTCATTTTACCTACAAGAATGGAGAGGAATGTGCAAGGACCTGGTTCTGCAATAAAAGAAGAAAAAAAAGGAAAGAAAACTGGGTGGGTTTGGAGTGGACAAGACTGCCACTGGGCCCTGAGTTCTGCAGGTGGCAGAGATGGGACAGGGGCAAGGCATCACCCAGACTGCTCTGGCTACACCCACTCCATGGGCCCTGTGTCCAGCTCTGTACCACCCCAGGTGATCTCTGAGCCCCTCTCAATCTCCCAGCTCTTCTCCAAGCTGCTCACACTTAGGAAGAGCTGAGACCACACACTGGAGCCCAGACTCCTCCTTCTCTTACTGCTGAATCCTGAATGGCCAATATTACATTCATGGTAATGCCAGCTCACCAAATCCATTTTGGGGAACTAGATTGGGTGCTGGTCCTGAAAACTGTAGGGTTAAAACTTACCACCCCTGTTCTGGTGATTTTGTCCATGTTTCGACCTGAAAAGTCAGTGTTGCCTCTTTCCTTCTCTGCTTGCTTTGGTCCAAGTCTGGCTATATGATAGATGGAAGGGCTGGGAAGGAAGTTCAGATACACAGGTTCTGAATTCAATTCCAAAACAAAGAGAGGAAATCAAAGGCTTGATGGAACTTGGCATCCCTGGTGCTGCTATACCTGTAGCTTCCTGTGAGGGCAGCCTGAGGCTTCCTGAGTCTGCACACGGTTTGCTAACCTTTGTGTCTCCCTGTCCTGCAATGGTACTTGTGGCTCAGAACTTTTTTACCTTCACTTTAATTCACAGTTATGGCTTGTGTCTAGTTATCCCCCACAGTTCCTGTGTTCATGGAGTACATGGTTTAGGGGTGGCTGCACCTAGGTGGAGCTTGTGGTGCTGGGATTTGGGGTGGGTGATTACTCCATTAGTTCAGTGGCTGTTCAGGTGTTGCAGGCAGCCTGAGTTAGATAAAAATATTATAGACAGTCAGATAGGGTCAGGCCCTCAAAGGAGATGACAAAGACCAGACACCTTACAACTGGGGGAGATGCTCCTGCTGTGAGCCAGACCTAAAGAGCAAACAAATGCTAACCTCCCTAAAGGTTGGCACCCAGGACTGCTCATTAGCCAGAAAGAATCATTGTCTGAAGGCCACCAAATAAGGTCCTGTTTTACATTCATGCCCGCTTGCTACGTGCCTCACTACCCCATTTGGTCCTGGGCCTACTCAATTTTACCTGAGCAATGGTGCGTGTAATCCCATTGGTTGACCATAGTGTTGTCCCACCTCTTGTCCTCCTAAGTGAGCTCCCATTCTCTCTACCTTAGCCTCACATGGTTTTACACTATAAAAGTCCTTAAAAGAGACAGCTTCTGGGAGAACAACCCACTCAGGCCACCCTCCTGTCCCTCTCTCCAACAGGAGCTTTCTTTCTCTCAATAAATACATTCTGCTCATAACCTCCATCTGTTCCTGAAATTCATTCTTCAGTTTTAGAAAACACGAACTCATCCAAGTCAGGGAGGGAGATCATTTTTCCCTATGTCATTTAGAGGTTCCCCATATCATTTTGGAGGTCAACCACCCGAGATCAGTTTTTCTCCCTGTGTCACAGGTACTGCCTGGGACCTGGAGAGATGGGGGAATAAACTCCCCACCTGCTAGATGTCCAAAAGGATGTTTGTATTCTCTAGAAAAAAAGAATGAATTCTAGGAACAACAGAGGTTTTTGTTTTGCTTTGTTTTTGCCAGGGGCGGGGTAGGAGGATTGGGGATCAAACTCAGAACTTTGCACTTGCCAGGCAGGTGCTTTGTGTTGACTGAGCTATATCCCCAGCACCACAACAGAGTGGTGCTTTTAAGAAAAGGAAAAAGAGCTTTTATTTTCAGCCGGCTGGGAAGATGGTGGATATTCAGACAGAGTGCACCTACCAGAAGCAGCCGACTATCTTCCAAAACAAGAAGAGGGTCCTTCTGGGAGAAACTGGCAAAGAGACGCTCCCTCGGTACTACAAGAACATCGGTCTGGGCTTCAAGACCCCCAGAGAGGCCATCGAGGGCACCTATATGGATAAGAAATGCCCCTTTACCGGCGACATCTCCATCCGGGGGCAGATCCCGTCTGTCGTGGTGACCACGATGAAGATGCCGAGGACCACTGTCATCCGCCGAGACTATCTCCACCAGATCCGCAAATATAATCACTCTGAGAAGCGCCACAAGAACACGTCGGTGCACCTGTCTCCCTGCTTCAGGGATGTCCAGATCGGTGACATCGTCACAGTGGGAGAGTGCAGGCCCCTGAGCAAGACCGTGCGCTTCAACGTGCTTAAGGTCACCAAGGACGGCGACACCAAGAAGCAGTTCCAGAAGTTCTAACTTCACCTGACCCAAAGGTTCTGACGAAAGAAAGAGAGAGAGAGAGAGGAAGGAAGGTTGGAAGGAAGGAAGGAAGGAAGGAAGGAAGGAAGGAAGGAAGGAAGGAAGGAAGGAAGGAAGGAAGGAAAAGGAAAAAGTTATTGAGAGAAAGAAAGCTTCTCTGAGAGGGACAGAAGGAGCCTGGCACGTGGGTCACCCGCCAACCCTGCTTCTCAAGAGTGTTTTATTGAGCAAAGCTGGGAGGTGAGGTGGGCTTAAGGTGGACCAGAACTATAACCAATCAATAAATTTGCACATATAGTCATGGGTAATGTTGATCCAGCAGCAATTGTAAGATGGGTGTGAGTTGGGACAAAACGATGGTCAATCAGTAAGATTACAAGAACACAGTCACTTAGGTCATATTGATTAGATGGGGATCAAATGGGCAAGCAGGTCATGTGGCAAGTCCATGTGGGCAGGTTAAGACTTTCCTGGAAGGGAAGGGGTGGGTGAAGGAGGTTTGGCCCTCTACCCCAAGGTGATTGATGCCTACTTAAAATATTATTTGCTGCTCTTTATCCCTACAGCAAATATATGGCTGAGTATTTCTTCTTTTTTTTTTTTTTTTTTTTTTTTTTTTTTCAGTAACATCTCAAAGGCCTCGCCTTTTCTGACTGCCTATAATATTTCTATGTACCTTAGCTATCTATAATACTAATAGCCTAGGTAGAGTATAAAAGAGGCTGAAATAGCTATTAAGCTCTGTTGCTTACTTCTCTACCTACTGCTTCCCTTGGCCTGTTTCTCCTCCGAAATGCACCATGTGCCTGCCACCCTGCCTTAGAGCCTGCCAATTAAGCACTGAAACCTTTAATTTTTTAACTTCAGTGGTGGTTGGGTATTTTGTCTCAGGAATGAGAAATTATGTAAAATAGCAAGTAAAGTGAATTAGATATTTAAAGTCAAGATAGCTTTGACTGCTGTCAGTGCAACTCTTCCCAGTTGGAATAAGAGCTGCCAGTTCTTTTCTGTTTTTTTTTTTTTGTTGTTGTTGTTTTGCAGAACTGAGGATTGAACTCAGGCCCTTGCACTTGCCAGGCAAGTACTTATTCTACTGAGCTATCACCCCAGCCCATGCCAGTTCTTTTCTGAAAGAGTGATTCCTGGGGTAACAACAACTTTCGACAAGTCAGGCTCTGAGATTAAGACAGGATTAAGATTCTCCCTTTGAGAAAAATTGTGATGACCAGAAAAAATATATGAAACTATCCTAAAAGGAGAATCTTGGGATCAGGAAGATGCTTCAGTAGAATAAGCACTTGCCTGGCAAGTGCAAGGGCCTGAGTTCAGTCCCCAATTCTACCAAAAGAAAAAAAAAGGGAGAATCTTGAAAAAGATCTGATGTGCTGTCCTGGTCAGGAACTAAACTGTAGCATTTGTGTCCAAAGAAAAATTTACACAACAATATCATCAAGTGGTTTCACAAGTGCTTCTTGAGATTGGGCGTGGTGGCACACGCCTGTAATCCTAGCACTTAGGAGGCTGAGGCACCTGAAGACCAACCCTCTGCTCCATAGTAAATTCAATGCCAGCCCGAACTACATAATGAAACACTGTCAAAAAAAAAAAAAAAAAAAAAAAAAGCATAAGTGATTCTTGCCCTCAGCTAAGAATTTTAAAAAATCTAAGAAGCCTTTATATCTGGTCCATATATTTTACCATTCAACCAGGCTCCTTTGCTTTTTGCTGCCCCAAGATAAAGAACAAAAGTAAGAAGATATGGGCTCTGAAGTCTGAAGAACTAGCTGGAAAGTGGAGAATGTTTCTTCTAAAGATCCACAGCTGTTTGGGGCACTTTGCTGTTTATGCTTCTTTCCCAGATGTTATATTTTATGAATTGTGACTCACTAGGGTGGGACTTAAATTTTAGAGGGGAAGAAATCCCTGAGGGCTGGGTGGTTACACAAGTCAGCTTTACTCCCAGGCTGACATATTTGAATAGAATATTTCTTTGGGAGAAAAAAAGCAACAAGATTTTGCCACGACAAGTGAAGTAGAAAGACAATTAAATTCAGTTTTTTTCCTGTGGTAGGAATAAAGGAGGGAGTATATCTTTTTGTTGGAGGAGGTTCTATTTTCATTTGGAAAAAAAAAAAACTTCCCTAGACAGGAAATTGAACCCTCTCTCTGAGTTACATCTCCAACACTTCTTTTTTTTTAAATTTTGAGACAGGGTCTCTATATGTTTCCCAGGCTGACTTTGAACCAGTAATCCTCCTGATTCAGCCTCCTGAGTACTAGATTACAAGTGTGAGTGGCCTTGCCCAGTTTGCAAAATGTTTTTAATTTGTGTAAGATTGTGTTCCACACTTTGGTCTGTATTTTTGTTTCAATTGTGAAAAAAAAGTTCTTTTTTTTTGTGTGTGTGGCAGAACCAGGGATTGAACTCGCTTCTACTGAGCCATCTCCCCAGCACACACCCCCAAATTCTTTACATGTCCTTGAATGTATTTTTTTTAAAAGATTTTCATTTCCTGTTATTACTAGTCTACCATAATAGAACATTTTGTAATGATTAATGATATGTGTACATTCATAGTTTTTTTCTAATACTAATAATCAATACTTTCTATTCTAGATGGATTTACTCCTGACAAAATAACCAGCATGATTGTAGGAGATGGTGCTATATCAGTGTAATTTGCCCAAATTACAAAAAAAAAAAAAAAAAAAAAGTAAAACTTAAAATCATGTGTATTATCTTACCATTGCATACAACTTTTTTTTTTTTAGAGAAGATATGCAGTCTGTGCTGGCCTTATTCATTAGCCCTGGCTAACCTTAAACCCTCAGTGATCCTCCTGCCTCAGCCTCCTGAGTGCTAGGACTACAGGCATGTGCCACTATGCTCAGCTCATACAACTTTTTTTTTTTTTTTTCAGAACTGGGGATTGAACTCAGGCCCTTGTGCTTGCCAGGGAAGCACTTATTCCACTGAGCCACCTCCTTAGCCCTTCACACAACATTTAAAAATAAATTTTCCCCATGAAAAAAGACTCTTCTAAAACTGTGTGCTAACATTAAACTATAAAATTCAATTATGAAATATAAGAAGTTATTTCTCTAATTTTTATTTTTTTAAAAAATCTGTTAAAATCGTTAAGTGTTTTGAGACAAGTGAAAGAAATGAGCCGCCAGTGTTGAATTTTGTATCTGAAAAGGACATTTTTAAAGATCAAGAACATATGATAAACAGGAGTCCTTCTGCAAGATGGGTGGATGACAACTCTTGAGTCCGTGGTACCCAGTCCCCAGGAAAGAGCCTTTTCCAAGCCTGCCTGTTTAGCTGGGCAGAGTCCACTCCTGTGATCTGACCATGGAAGCAATGGCAGGAGGCTAGAAAGTTCAGACCCAACTTGGGCAATTTCCTTAGTCCTAGTCTCCAAACCAACAATAACAAAAAATGAAAATATGAATAAAGGACAGAGAATGTAACTTAGTGGGAAGGTCCTGGGCTCAACCTCTAATACCACAAAAAGGCCCTCTAATACCACAAAAAGAGGGAGAAAGAGAGAAATGAGGGCAGGGGAGACCTGCAATGATTTGTCTTGTGCTAAAACAATACTGTAAAAATTCATGTGCTTTCCTTTTAGAACTTTATTTTTTCAATTAATTTTATTGGTACATGACATACACAATGATCATGTTCACCATAGGGGATTTGACCTAACATGATATATCGTGAATCTTCTTCCCCCATTCCCATCCCCTCCCTTCAATCCTTCTTCCCCTCCTTATTTACAAAAGCTTTGTTTCCATGTTTTTCCTTCTATTCTTTTTTCCCTTCCTTCATCTCTCCCTCTTCCTCTCTTGTTCCCCCTCCAATTTGATCATTTTTTTCTCACTTTCCAATATATAATTATACATTTTGGTCATTATTTGCCATTTTGGCTTCTCATGCCAGAGAAACAATAGGATATTTAAACATGTGCCCAATTTATTTCACTTAAGAGTATGGTCTCAAGATACATCCATTTAGGGAGGCTGAGGCAGGAGGATTGTTGTGAGTTCGAGACCAGCCTGAGCTACAAAGTGAGCTTAAGGCCAGCCTGAACTGCACAGTGAGACCCTGTCTCAAAAAGACAAAAAA
>PVKA01031998.1:0-11902 GCA_004027165.1 Ctenomys sociabilis | reverse complement strand
GTGTAAAAAATTCACACCTTCATCCTTTCATAAGCCGGTGGCATTTTTGCTATATCTAAGATTTAGCCATTACAAACTGTGCTGCCATGAATGTGGGTGTGCATATATTGCTGTGGTGTGATGTTTTTGGTCAGGATAGTAGATTGATGTTGTTTTGTTTTATTTTGTTTGAAACAGGGTTTCACTACGTAGCCCAGGCCAGCCTCTTCCTGCTTCAGCATCTTGAGTACTGAGTGTCTACCACCACACTTGGCTCACTCTGACATTTTGATAGCTAATTTTGTGAGAGTATCCTTGGGAATAAAATTATGCTGCTCTTGTGTTATGGTTGACTGAAATATTTTACATTCGGAGCTTCATTGTGTTTGTTGAACACATGATTTAGTTCTTTCGATCTTTTCTGTGACGCATTTTCACAAAAATCTGTGAAGCAGGACAAAGCTTTGGCATTTGGATGATAAACAGTGATTTGATGCATGATTTAATACATGACCAACACCAGCCAAAAATGTGACCAAAAGGATACTGTGGTCTTGCACCAGAAATTATCTCCCCTTCCATGGACAGAGCCCCGGCTTCCCCAGGGCTTCTTACCCTGAGATTCTGGTGTTGCTACGCACGGGGCCTTGACTGCCAGCATCAGCCAAGCCTTGCTGTGGGTGTTGTTACTTCATTATGCAGCACTGGTCTATGACCGGCTTGCATGCGCCATGTGACAGTGGTGCTGGTGGGACATCCACGTAGCAACCTGCCGAAGCCTGCCATCCCTGCAGCGTGGTGGCCGGCTTGCATGCGCCATGTGACAGTGGTGCTGGTGGGACATCCACGTAGCAGCCTGCCGAAGCCTGCCATCCCTGCAGCGTGGTGGCTTCTCCTCTGATCACACTACGCATACCAAATTCTTCTCCTGTTGCTGGGCTCTTGCTGCACACTGAGCATCTCTGGAATGCATCAAGTTTACATATACAGTGTACTCTTTTTCCTATTTTTTGATTTGTTTTTCTTTCTTTTCCTTTTTTCTACTGGAAATTGAACTTAAGATCTTGTACTTGCCAAGCAGGTGGTTGTACCACTGAGCTATATCTCCCTACCCCACCCCAGCCCTTTCTTTTCTTTTTTTTCTTTCTTTCTTTTTTTATTTTTGGTGGAACCAGGTTTTCTTTCTTTTTTTTTGGTGTGTCTGTGTGTTTTTGTTTTTCATATATTATTGAGGATTGAAATCATAACCTCTCACTAAGCTATATCCTTTTTCTTTTCCTTGTGGTACCAGGGATTGAACTCAGGACCCTGCGCTTGCCAGGCAAGTGCTTATTCTACTGAGCAAGCTCCTCAGCCCTAAGCTATGTTCTTATCCCTTTTGGTTATTGACTGGTTGGTTGGTTGATTTGGGGCAGGGTCTTACTAATTTGCCAGGTCAGCCTCAAAAATTGTGATCTTCCCAGAGTGGGAAATTAAATACAGAAGCCACCTTTAGAAGTCACCATTAGGGCTATTTCTGCTGCATTCCACAGCTCTTCCAACACAGCCAACTGCTCAGTGACTTGAACGGGGATCAAGGCATATCAGAAATGGGGTACAGTGATTCAGGCCAAAGTCCACAGAGCACCAAAAACTTCAGTCACCAAAAGAAAGGTGTGATTTCCACTAAAACAGAACATAGTTTTTGTGAACACTGGCTCATACCCTATGCTTACAGACCTGTTAAAAGGGCTGGTTAAAATTTTTCCCTCACATTTTTTTTTTTCTCTCAACCATGTGCCAGATAGGAGTTGATTTAGTGTCTTCATCTAGAAGTTGGTGCTTCTACAGTCATCTTGCTGTGACTTTAACAGAAAAGTTTTAAAAACCAGCCTCAAAGGGCTGGGAGATGGCTTAATGGAATAAGAGCTTCCCTGGCAAGCACAAGGGTCTGAGTTCAATCCCCAGTTCCACAAAAAAAAAAAAAAAAACCAGCCTCAGGAGTAGAACAGAGGCTGTGCACTGACCTCAGAGCCTGCACTGACCCAGCAGCCAGGAGAAGTGCAGCATTGCTGGCTGTTCCTCAGTGCTGGCTGCACCAGGGAGGAGCTAGAGGTGAGGATAAGATCGAAGAGGCCCCAAGGTCACTCGGCTGTCCTTGGTCGTGCTAAGCTTAGACCAGTACTGCCAATCTCATTTGCACTGAGGACTTTTCTAGATTTTGTTTTTGTCTTTTCATTCCATTCTAGGTTCAGGCCTGGACAAGGAAAGATTTATTCCCTAAATTCAGCATTGTTTTTGAGAAACTGCAGGTTCCCGCACTGTTGATAAAGGATTCTTGTGTCCCTGATGCTTAGTGGCTCAGAACATAGAGGTTAACCAATTTGGATAAAAATTCTAACCATGCCAATTGACTAGCCAAGTGGTTCTTGTAAATTCTTCCTTAATTTTGCTAACTTTCAATTTCCTAATCTACAAATAGTGAATGAGGGCTCCAAAATGATCTCTATCATTGTACACTCTTGCCCTAGAAGGCAGGTGGCGGGTTGTTTGTCTGGGCCCTCTGGAGTGTGCCCACCATTGGCAGTGCCCACCCACACGGCACTTCTGTCTGTTTTGTTGGTTGGTCAATTCAAGTCTCTCAGTGTTTTTTGGTTTTTTTTTTTTTTTTTTTTTTTGCAGAACCAGGGATTGAACTCAGGCCCTTACGCTTGCCAGGCATCTCCCTAGCCCCAAGTCTCTCAATTTTGAACAGACGCTTTACACAACCAAATGTTTCCTATTCAACTAACATTTCCTCTCTTAGTTCCAAGATCAATACCACCCAGAATAAATGTATTACTTTTTCTTGTCTTCAGGTATCTGAAGACAGCTTTTAAACTACACTTCTCTTTTTTGCTGATTCTTTTAACCAGTCCAAGAGTTATAACTTCAAGATTCCTCCCCAGCTTTCCCAAATCTTTGCCTGTGCCCCACTTTGATTTTTCCATGGCCTTATCAAAGTCTGACCTGCAGAATTCAACAGACTTGTCCCAACACAGACTGACTGTGAGGAAATCGCATGCCTCCATGGTTAGATTTGTTCTTATCACCATAAAACAAAGGCTTATGGTAAATGTCCCCAAAGCATCATGATAACAAATCTGGAGTCAGGTTACTTCACTGTGAAAAAAATGGGTAAATGTTTTAGCTTGGGCTTTTATCTTTTGTGTCTACATTTTCTCCCAAGCTTCCTCTTATCTCCTAGGAATAAAAAGGGCAAAAATATGTCAGAGCCTCATCTTACATGAAGGAGAGGAAATTCTAGAACTGCTCAGCTCTCTCCTCTGCTTGCTTTTGCTCTTCTGTGTTGAAATCAAAACAAATTCCCTTTCCACCTCCTTCACCTAGTCCCCTTTTTACTTCTTTGAATGAACAGATTGTTTTATGAGGCTGGCTACAACCTGAATATATTCTGCAGGTTCTCTGACTATTGTTCCTTTTCCTTTAGGAGCATAACCTTCTCTTTAGGGCAAGAGCTGTCTTGTTTAAATTAGAATAAGAACAAAAGGTCTGGCCTGGAGTGGTGGTACACACCTGCAATCTCAGAGCTCAGGACCTGAGGCAGGAAGCCAGTGTGGGCCACAGAGTGAGCCCAAGGCCAGCCGGAACTGCATAGTGAGACCCTGTGTCAAAAGACAGAAAAAGAAGGCTGGGGAGATAGCTCAGTAGAATAAGTAAGCCTGCCTGGCAGGCAGAGTCTTGAGTTCAATCCCCAGAACTGGAAAAAAAAAACAGACAGAAAAAGATTACAGGCTCTGGGGCCAGGGAGATGGCTCAGTAGAATAAGTGCTTATCTGGCAAGTGCAAGGGCCTGTGTTCAATCCCTGGTTCTGCCAAAGGAAAAAAAAAAAAAAAAGGCCAAGGTTATATGCTCAGCCAGTTCAGTTTCCACACTAAACCAAGCATTTCCCTTCTCTGGATGCCGTTGGGCATACATGACTGCAAATCAAAACATCGTTAGTGCCACATAATGGTGAAATATAAAGCAGAACTATGGCAGTGCAAATGCCCACTGTACCTTCTTTGACATGTCGTCTTGATTTCATTTTCAGGTCATTGTTAAAGATAGCAGATTCAGACAAGCATAGTCAAGTTTAGCTTATTTATTTGTTTCTCTCCCCTCTGCCACCAAACTGGGTCTCCCTGTGTAGTCCAGGCTGACCCAGAGCTCAAAGTGGTACTCCTGCTTCAGCCTTCCTACTTCTGAGTTTAGAGGCATTCACTTCCACATCTGGCTTATTTTTAGCCTTTCAGAAAATTTTTTTAGCCTGGCATAGTGGTACATACCTGTTATCCTAGCGGTCAAGTGGATCTCTGCAAGTTCAGGGCCAGGTTGAACTGTATCCTGAGACCCCACCCCCATCTCCAAAAAAGAAATTTTATTTTTCTTCTAACTATGAGTAGTATCTATATGTGAGACATTTTCTAATGTAGGAGCCTTTCTGTGGTGCTTGCTTCCAGAATGAGCTCTTCATTGACATGTTGTCCAGAAGACACTGAATGTAATTAAAACATCAGCATTGACTGTTTATATGGATGAACATACATGCAACTTAAGTTAAATAGATCAGAGTTCTAGTAGCAGTCTGGACCAACAAGAACAGTTACAGAGAGTTCATTTCAGCATCTTCTGCTAACTTCTGTATTTCTTCTCCTTCTTGTTCTCCTCCTCCTCCTCCTCCTCCTCCTCTTCCTCCTCCTCCTTCTTCTTCTTTTTTGCAGTATTGGGGATCAAACTCAGGACTTTGCACTTCCCAGGCAGGTACTTATTATACTGAGCTATCTCCCCGGGCCCTGTCTTTCTTCTTGCTCCTGTTTAGCTCTCAGTTCAGCTTCCACTTTATTTTGCTTTCTTTCTTCATTTTTCTTTGCAAAATAATCTTCCTTAAAAAGTATTTAGCAAGTCTGTGTCTTTGTGCTTCTGGCCAGAAGTTTCTACAAACTTCTTTGTTATCAGACACAGAAAATATTGATTCCTTAAATGCTTTGTGCGATGTTCTTCTCTTCTGGGTATTTATGCTTGACCTTTGTCTTCTAGCCACTCTTTTTTTTTTTTTTTTTTTTGGAACAGGGGATTGAACTCAGATCCTTGCACTTGCCAGGGAAGTGCTTATTCCACTGAGCCATCTCCCTGGCTCCTCTAGCCACTCTTTGATGTCATTGAGGGTTATATCTGTTGGGAAGCCTTTGCTATAAACAGATCTGTTTTTTTACATCATTTTTATACTCATCAATTGCTTTAGGGAGGAGTTTGGAGATCTTCTCATTTGAGTTGTATGTTCGTTGATTTCTATGAGTTCTGCTTTAGATTTATTTCAATACTTCACTATTGCACTAAAGTGTGTTGCGAGGTGGTTGAGCCTGTTGAATTTTATCATTATTTTCAAGGGTACCCAGCCTGGGTCTGCTGAAGGAAAAGCACAGTTTCAGGGCAAGAAAACAAATTTAATAATGATAAAGAATGCGACAAAAATGATGCTCCTGGGGGCTGAGGGAGATGGCTCAGTGGAATAAGCACTTCCCTGGCAAGTGCAAGGATCTGAGTTCAATCCCCGGTTCCACAAAAAAAAAAAAAAAAAAAAAAATGGTGCTCCTGGACCATAGTCAAGCACTAAATACTAGTACTAAATAAGTGAAAAGTGTAAGAGAAGAAACAAGAAGAACATGCATCAACACAACAGAAAACAGTACAGAAACTGGCAATTTAGTAAACAAATTTTTAAATTTATCTTAGGAGACTGGGTGTGGTGACATGTGCCATAATCCCCGCTCTTGGGAGGCTGTAAACAGGCAGATTACTACCAGTCCTATCTAGTATTGAGACCCTAAACATCCTGTAGACCATGCCCTTAAAAATAAATAAATAAATAATTTGAAAAATTTTCTCTTAGGTTTTAAGCTGCTTTTTTGTCTTTTGGAGGCTTTTAAAAACAAGACTGAGGGCCTGTGAGATAGGCTTGCTGAGGCAAGCCTAGGCAGACACAGACGACTAACTGGAGCCCCAGCACCACGTGCTGCTCCCACAAGAATAAAAACAAGAAAGCCGGGCGTGGTGGCGCATGCCTGTAATTCCAGCACTAGGGAGGCTGAGGCAGGAGGATTGTTGTGAGTTCGAGACCAGCCTGAGCTACAAAAGTGAGCTTAAGGCCAGCCTGAACTGCACAGTGAGACCCTGTCTAAAAAAGGAAAAAAAAAAAAAAAAAAAAAAAGAATAAAAACAAGAAGACTGAATTAGGTCCACTTCACTGTCCACTTGTTAAAAAGGGGCAATTTGTTGTTGTTGTTTTAACTTACTTGTTTTTTGGGTTTTTTTTTTAACTTTTTGTTGTTATTATCTAAACACATTTTTTTTCTGGGGCTGGGGAGGTGACTCAGTAGAATAAGTGCTTGCACGGCAAGCGCAAGGGCCTAAATTTAATCCCCTCCTCCCATTCCACCAAAAATCAAAACAAAACATTTTTTTTCTAAACATGTTTTTAAATATATAGTTCTATATGTGGTTAGATGATTAGATGATTCAAATATCAAAAGGAAGAGTATCCCACCAAATTGTCTTCATAATATGAGAATGTATTAGTATAAAATAATAAAATATATACTATATAAAAAGTTAAAAAATAAATAAATAAAACAGTCACAGAAATCCTGTGCCATCATTGTTTTCAAATCCAGGGCTGACATTCCTCTGGGCAGAAAGTGACTTGCATTTGTAAAAATCGCTTTCATAAGGGGCCAATTAGATAGCTCATCATGTAAGTACCATCCTAGCAAGCACAAGGTCCTAAGTGTGATCCCTGGTATGAAAAACAAAACAAAGAAATCCGTCATAGAAAATGCTGGCTCAGAGATTTCTTTTTTATTGTTTTGAGAATGATTATTTTGGGGACAACCTGTTTGAGCCCCCCCTCCTGTCCCTCTCTCAGACAGGAGCTTTCTTTCTCTCAATAAATATATTCTGCTCATAAAAAAAGAGTGATTATTTTATTGGCTTTATTAATACATGCTTATTATAAAATAGTTACATGCATCATGGGAAGTTGGTACATGTACATAACACATTTTAATTATTTTCATTGTGCTTTCTTTCTACTTTATTACTCCATCAGAGATTATCTTCTGTGATGACTTAAGCTTTTTTATTTTTTGCCGAACCAGGGATTGAACTCAGGCCCTTGCCCTTGCTGGGCAAGCACTTATTCTACTGAGCCATCTCCCCAGCCCCAAGCTTTTAAAAATTATGTGTTGGATTGTGGTGCTGCCTTTCCAGACTGTCAATAAAATGTACAGAGCAGTGACATAGAAACCTAAGCTATAGCCATTAATCAAAGGTGAGTAAATAGCTTTTTAGAAAGAGAAGGCAACACAGTCTTCTATTTTCTCACCACCCTTTGCAGGATTTGGAGGTAAATATATGCTATGGTTTGTGTCCTTGCACAGCCTCATTCAGTCATGGAGTGACTTCTAGAGTTTGTGATTACCTCAGGATCCCCTGGGCTTGTGGGCATGAGTGCTACACCCTGACTACAGAGCCTGAGTGCAACATGGAGACAGACTTCGCCTCTGTAGTCATTGCTGCCCCTGCTCTTGCCCTTTTGGTCTCTGCTCTTTGCCACTGCCATGAAAGGCCACTCTCTGACATGTTCTGCTCTGCCTTGAAGCCAGCTGAGCATGGACTGAAATCTGTGTAACTGTGAGCTAAATAAACATTTCCTTCCCTAATTTTGGGTGCTGGGTATTTGTCCCAGGAATAAGAGAAGAGTAACTGAGACAGAATGCCATTGAAAGCTAATACAGGAGCTGGGAAGATAGCTCAGTAGAATAGACACTTGGCTGACAAGTGCAAAGTCCTGAGTTCAATCCCAGAACCAGAAAAAGAAAGCTAATACAGAGGTCCCTGACCTACCTAGATGGTGGATATTTAATAATGTCTGAGCTCTATACAGAGTTGACGTTTTTAAAAATATGGAACCTGGGCTGGGGAGACAGCTCAGTTGAATAAGTGCTTGTCTGGCAAGTGCCAGGGCCTGAGTTCAATACCTGGTTCTGCCAAGAAAAAAAAAAAAAAAAAAAAGTAATAGGTAATTAGTCCAAAATACCATAAGCCAGGAAGAAGTAAGGCTGGTGTTTGAGAGCCGACAGTCTGATTCCAGAGCCTGTAGACCATGTTATTGATTGTGTGTATGCCCCCCCCCCCCGAATGCTTGCACTTGCCAGGGAAGCGCTTATTCTGCTGAGCCATCTCCTCAGCCATATATATATATATATAATTTTTTTTTAATTTAAATTTATGTATTTGGTACAGGGTCTCACTCTGCAGCTCAGAGGTAGGACCACATGCAGTGCTGGGGATTGAACCCAGTCCTTGGACTTGCCAGACCAGCACTTACACCATTGAGCTATTTCTATTTCTGCAACCCAATTGCCTGATATTTAAACTATATCAGTCTGCTAAGTATCTTAAAGACTTAAAAAGAAATTGAGCCTACAAACTTTTCCCTGGCCCAAGTGTATTCACTTCTTCTCACCATCAACTAAGCTACGTAGGCTGTACAATGTGGGTCTAGCTAGCCTGAAATCTTCTAGATGGAACATTAACACAAAACTTGAGTGTAGCGGAGGAGTTAAATGTGCAGAGCGGTCCTTGAGTCCCTTTCATGAAGAGAATTTGATCCCAGCAGAGTGAAAATAGGGGTCGTTTCATTTCTACTTGATTTGATTATATTTTTAATTTTTTTATGGTTAAAAGAAAGCCTTTATTAACAAAGGCCATTTTAATTCTTATAAGTTCAACTTAATACTAAATAGGATGAGATGCTTAATAGCTGTAATTCAACACTTTATTCCAGTTTAGTCCTTTCCAGTGCACTTGCTGTGAACTCACTTATATTTTAATAGACAGAAGCCATGAATCATCAGGTATTAAGGTAGATGTTAATTACATGGGAAAATGAAAATTTATAGATGTTTTATCATTAGGTCAGAGTAAGAAAATCAAATGAAGGATATGATAAAGTTTGATTTAGAAATCACTTATCATTAGGCATAAACCTTATTTTATTTTTCAATCTTTTTTCAGACGACAGGGTTTTGCTATGTAATCTATGGAGGTCTTGAACTCATGGTAATCCTCCTGCCTCAGCATCTGAAGTGCTGAGTCCTGGGATTATAGGTGTGTATCACCACACCCAATTTATACACCTTTTGTTGGAATATATATAATTTACAGAATTTATATAAATAACTTCTTGTCTCTTTTTTTCTTTCTTTTTTAGACAGGGTCTCAACTGTATAGTCTCTCCCTGAACTTACTATGGAGCCCAGGCTGGCCTCAAACTCATGGCAATCTTCCTGCCTCAGCCTCCTGAGTATTGGAATTACAGTAGTGTGCTACCACACCCAGCTTGTCAAACATTAATACATACTTAGCAATGTTTTTTTTTTTTTTTTTTTTTTTTTTTTTTTTTTTTTTTTTTTTTTTTTTTTTTTTTTTTTTTTTTTTTTTTTTTTTTTTTTTTGTCTTTTTGAGACAGGGTCTCGCTATGCAATTCAGGCTGGCTTTAAGCTCACTTTGTAGCTCAGGCTGGTCTCGAACTCACAACAATCCTCCTGCCTCAGCCTCCTGAGTGCTGGGATTACAAGCATGCGCCACCACGCCCGGCTGCAATGTTTGTTTTTTTAAGCTGAACTAGTATTTCAATTGTAAAAAGAAAATAAAAACTATCTCTAGTTACAAAAAGAAATCAGAAAACATTGAAAGTTAATTTACAAATGTGCTAAGAATTCCTAAGCCACACAATAATTTAAGTATGGAAACAGTAATTTTAAAAGTTGGTATAATTTCTGCATTTTATGCACATGTGTTAAATGGTCTTTTTATAGGAAACCTAACTAAAAGTTGATCATATTAAGCACTATAAAACAAAAGCATGGGGCCCAGGAAATGGCTCAGAAGAATAAGCTCTTGCCTGGCAAACGCAAGGGCATGAGTTCAAAGCAAAGGGCTGGCCAAATAGTTCAGCAGATTAAAGTACCTGCCAGCAGGCACAGGGGCCAGGAGTTCAATCCCCTGACCTGATACACCAGCCCTGCCCCTGCCCTGGGGGCAGACTGAGAAGGTGATTGAGACTGGGCCTGGAGGTGTGTACCTGCAATCCCAACGCTTGGGAGGCTATAAATAAGTGGATCACTATTAGTCTGATCTAGTAGTGAGACCCTGAACACCCTGTAGACCTTTCCCTAAAATAGATGACAGATAGATTGATAGATAGATAGAAGACAGACAGATAGATAGACAGACAGATTAAAAGCAAAAGCTAATCACTTTTCAACAAAAGTTGTATACAGGACCGGGGATAAGGCTCAGCCGCACAGCCCCTACTTGGCAAGTGTGAGGTCCTGAGTTCCATCCCCAGCACCAAACACTAAATAAATAGATAAACAAAGCCATGGTTTTGGCACATGGCAATATGTAGTTAAGCAGATGTGAAATGCTGTCAGGTGGGAAAAGCAAGCCTGCGGAGCTCTGGTACTGACCGGATGGTTTTAGTTACCATGCCCAGCCCATGGTACAACGTGCTGGGTGAGGCAGTACAAATCCAAGGAAGGTACCTTTAATAAAATACAGAGCTTTTGGCAAACCAACACAGTACTCTTTGATACAATCAAATATTGCTGTTGGAGTCATGTATTACTTTAGTGACAACTTTCCAAAAGTGTCATTTAAATGCCAAATCTGAACACTGTGACTTTTAGCAGAGCAAGTTACTTTTGTAACTTTGCAATTTCTCCTTTTAAAGTGAGCTCTTCAGGCAGAGTCAGGAGGATTTCTAGGATTTTGTGGCTACAAAGCAAGTTCAAGGCTAACCTGAATTGCATGGGGAGACTCTGCCTCAAAATGACAAAAGAATAAAAATAATGCCCTTGCACACACAGGTCTGGTTCACAGCAGCACGGCTACAGCTACAGTGTACTCAGGACGTGGCTCTGCTATGTCCCGGGGTCCACAGCAGGGACCCCACCCGAAAAAGCTTCAACATTCTACCTTAAGCAGACTCTATGCCAATACCGTTTTTCTTCAAGTACTTTAAAAAAAATGGTTCCATTTTCATGTGAATACCTAACAATTAGTCACTTCAAGTCAGACTCCTTGTGATTAAGAACTGTATCATGGGTCTGGGGAGCAGCTCAGTGAAATAAAAGCTTCCCTGGCAGTCATAAGGGCCTGAGTTCAACCCTGTTCCACAGGGGTGGGGGTGGGGGGACCTGTATCTTTCTGTGTTGATGAAAAGCACATAGCCTTACTCATAGCTTATCAAAAAAAAAAAAATCTACATAAAATACAGTCCTGTTTTCTTTCTTTCCCCATTTATGTATTTGGTACAGGGTCTCACTATGCCACTTGGACTCAGTGATCCTCCTGTTTCAGCCTCCCTAGTGCTGGGATTATAGGCATGTACCACCTCTAGTCCTCTTTTTTTTTTTTTTTTTTGGTAGAACTGGGGATTGAACTGAGGGCCTTGTGCTTGCCAGGGAAGCGCTTATTCCACTGAGCCATCTCCTCAGCCCCTAGTCTTCCTTTTAAAATAACTAATAGATTCTCAGTTTGGAGAGACCTGGGCTGGATGGCAACCTTCTTTATCATTTCTCTACCAATCCTGCCACTGCCATTAGAATCCTTGTGCTGAATCTACCAGTTCTTCATCCTCCACTTTTATTTTTATTTATTTATTTATTTTTGGTACTGGGGATTGAACTAAGAACCTTGTGTGTGCTAGGCAAGCACTTATTCTACTGAGCTATCTCCCTGACCCTTTTAATTTACACATTTTATGCATCACCCATTCCATTGCTTCTCAGACTATATTTCTTTTTTTTTTTTTTTTTTTTTTTTTTTTTTTTTTTT